>OZ023264.1:100928655-101066155 GCA_964006375.1 Tillus elongatus | reverse complement strand
ACGCCCGAAATGCGTCGAAATGTTCGTTTGGAAGCGGAGCTTTTTTTGGACTTTGGGGTCGGTCTATTTCCTCGACTATGGCCAATCACCGACGCCAGGGAGCAGTTTCACCTCACTATCCTAGACATTTTGCCAGACCCCTGCCTTTCTGTAAGGAAGGTAGGTATCTTCAATGTGCCCAACATTGTATGAACAGGGGAACGACAGCTGTATGCACCGTCCGAAGGGCGGAACGTTCAGCTTGCTTAAATTCAATGCCAGAACCTCGGTTGATGTTAATTTTAGAATATGTAGTGAAAGTGAAAGGGGAACCATGGGAATCGAAACGGTACCCTTGTGTTCAGAGGCACACGTTCTTACCACAGAACCACTGGGGCTTTTATTATCATGTTCTTTATTTTGCATTCATTAGTAAAACTAGAGATAAACATAAACATGTGTATTACACAAGTTGCTCGTGTGTGTGATAATGTTTATTATTTATTTAGACTTTCTTGGATCAGATTTATTCAATTAAAAATTGATTTACCTCTAACTTTTTTGTCTTTTAATATAGAGGTCTGAATTCTGGTACATAGGATACTATTTATGACAAAAACCAGCGAATAAAATTTGGTTGCCTTTACTTTGTTATTTCCAGAGATATATATTTTTTTTTCGAAAAAAAATTTTCGGGAAAACCTGAGCTGATTTTCCTGACTAACAAACGTATCCAAGCCACTTGCAAAAGGAAGGCATCTGACCCTGGATATAGGTTTTAGGGAGCCTAGTTCGCGGTCATTTGAAGAAATTTTTTCAAAATTCAAAAGTCGGGATCTCGTCATTAGTGATTTTTTTTTTAAAGAAAATTCACTAAAAATGGTAAAAAGCATCCAATATGAATTTAAAGTCGGGATCTCCTCATTAGTGATTTTTTTTAAAGAACATTATTTTAAAGAACGGTAAAAAGCATCCAATATAAATTTAAAACTTTTAAATGTATGAGTATCAAAATTGTTTACAGCCGACAGCGATATAATACCAAAACTTCTACTGAAATATATACGAGTAGACAAAAAAATATTTGAAATGTGTAATATAAAATTAAGTCAGTTACTGAACTTGATGCTTAGAGGAAGTAAACTGTTTCATTACTAATTTAGTAGTACACATTGTTATCAGATTTCTTATTAATTTGGCGCCAACTTAATATATCCTTGATATTTGTGTATTTAACGGCCAAGAAATAGTTCACTAAGTGAAGATTGGAATCTGTGATGGGCACTGATAAGTACACTTAGAGAACCCAAATCACCACAATACATCTTTTTAAAGACCTGGCGATCGTTTCACTAACAAAGTTGGCGTCGTCAGAGGATGAAAAATTCTAACTACTTTACTACTAACATCACCTGTTATACTGAATCTTAGGTAAAGAACGATACCGAACGGGAGACTAAATCGAAGGCAAATTCTTCAGCGTATTGTATTTTAATTGCCGGACGAGGTTTATAAACTTCCTTTATCATTTTACCTTACAGGTTTCGGAATGTTTATCTGCATTATTATTGCCCTAGAAATATAAATACTACGTACGCATCTAGCTCCGTTGACCGTCTAAGAGTTTCAAATTTTCTTCATCAATGTGGTGGTTATTATCACAAATATGTTGTGCCACGCATGACTTGTCCACACTATCGTATATCAGCTGTTCCAGATATTCACGAAATCTAGTCTCAATAGTTCTCTTAGTCTGCACCACGTATCTAAGGTTACAATCTTTACAACCTATCTCATAGATACCCGACATTTCAGTGGCTATATCTTTATTTTTCGTATTATCTAACAAATTTCTTAAATTATTTTTTGTCGAGAAAGTTAGCTTAAAATGCACTCGAGACCCCTTTTGATACGCAGTTCAAAAGGTAGGCAAACAATTTCTTTCTCTATTTCATCTTTTCCGAATGTCGTGCATTCCGCTAACGTTTTTTGTTCTGTGTCTATTAATTAATTTTTCCACTAAGCAATCCGATATATAACGGATATCCGGATTGATTAATGTGTGTTTTAAAGATTGTAATCTTAGATACGTTGGGCAGACTAAGAGAATCACTGAGACTAGATTTCCTGGATATCTGGCACACCTGAGATACGGTAGTGTGGACAGGTCATGCGTGGTACAACATATTTGGAATAATAACCATCACATCGATAAAGAAAATGTGAAACTTATCAAAAATGTTAGACGGCCAGCGGAGCTGGATGCGTACAAAAGTATTTATATTTCTAGGGCAATAAAAAATAAAAGTTCCTTAAACCGAGCCCCGACACAGGTTTCCAGTCCTCTGTTTGCGCTCTATCTTTGATGAAGATAAACATTCCGAAACCTGTCAGGTAAAGTGATAAAGGAAGTTTCAAAAACCTCGTCCAGCACTTAAAATACAATACACTGAACAATTTGCCTGCGATTTAGTATCCCTCTCGGTATCGTGCTTTACCTATAAGATTCAGTATAAAAGGTGATCTTAGTAGTAAAGTTGTAAAAAAAATTTCATCCTCTGATGACGCTAACTTTGTTAGTGAAACGATCGTCAGGTCTTTAAAAAGATGTGTTGTGGTGATTTGGGTTCTCCAAGTGTACTTATCAAGAAACTGTTATTATTATTTTACAGGCTGTTTACCTGTTTTAAATTATTGTTTAAAATATGTTTTGTTTTATCCTCCCACGCTGTTGCAATAACCAAGCGATTAGTTTTACGTAGGTACATTAGTCTATTCCCAAATATTTTAGGTTCAAACTAGTTATTTGTGCCATTTTCTAAATAACTTCATTTTAGTATGGAACCGTTTCACCAAGTAAAGGAAACAACAATTAATAAAGCTTAGAATATATGTTTCAATTAATTTTTATTATTTAAATGATAACCAATTTCACTGTTGAGTAAAATATTCTAAATATTCTTTTCGTTATTTATAAAAATAATAAATTGAGTACAAAATAATAAGTCGGGTCAGCACTGAACTTAGCAGGGTCAAAATATAACCAGCATAACCAAATAGACGATAAAGGTACTTAGGTACATAAAAATTTGTTTAGTAAACGTGTACGGAGGCTTGATATTTTTAAGCTCGTTTACTAGAACAACTGAGTGGTTTACTAAACATATTTACCAGATAATTAATAGTTAGTGCCCTACAAAAAGATTTTACTATACTATCTCAAAGTACATAAACATGAAACGAAATGATTTTCCAGAAAGAAGCAGCTCTTCAGAGTTGCTCGGTTAAACTGACACTCCAAATGTTTTAGTTACTGCATAAAACGCCAAAGGCTGCGGTGCTATCGGGGCGGCAAAGACGCGGACGAGCCCTAAGGGAAAAAAGTATCTAATAAAAATAGTTTTATTGTTTTAATACGATATAAGCATTTCAACACCATCGACATTCCTTTCAAAATAATAACGAACATGATATTAAAGTGTTATTTGTTTCCTAATCTCAATAAAAGTAAAGTATTTTACAATGAAATTCGATACTTGCCAATATGATACCCTGTCCAAAAAATTACAAGTTTGAAATTTCAAAATACTTCCTGCTTTTCGCACATTATATCATTAAATATTTTATTTCTCTCATTTCATTCTAACAAACGATAAATATAAAGTTTGCGAAAATTTACCACATGTTTAGTATTCAGTACCAAGATCAGAGTTCTATTCAGCGATGCTGATTGCTAAATAGGTACCTGTTCACATTTAGAACAATGCTATTAGAAAAAAAAACACCTTCTTAATGGTTACCAATTTGAAATGAATGAATGAAGCACATGTGTTTGAGATAGGTACAGTCAACGTTCTTAGTTCCAAACGTGTTCTATGTATATGGCATTTGAATAATCTAAAATGAAGATACATTAATTTTTCAAATAATTTCAATTATTTTAAAAAGAAATAATGGAAAGTATTTTAGAGACTTAGCAAATAGTTACTAAGTACGCATTTTACACTTTTGAAGCCAATATTCTACCCCTTTTTGGTTTCAGATTTTATGTATTGATAACTGAAGAAAGAAACGTTTGTAGTTGACATTTAAGATGTATGTGTCTAACACAAAATAAGTTATATATGACTTTATTTAATTTTATTACAAAAAATGAACATAAAAACACATCTTGAAGGAGTTGCAGTTCCTTTTTTTATTAAAATAGTAAATGCAATGGATTACTATAGGACATACGTGTACAGTCACGTGGCAAAGATTCTACTAGACATTGTGAAAAGTGGAATAAGAAGTAAAATTAAGAGCTGCCCTAATAAAGATTAGTTCGGATTTAGACCAAAACGACGAGCTGGAGAAACGATGCCTAAATCATAGAGAAACTGATACCTATATGTGTTCATTGCCTTTGTAGACTTTTAAAAACCTTTCAATAATGTGTATAAGAAAATATTATTCCAGCGGAAATTCACTTTCAGTTTAGAATTTTTCTTCTTCTGAAGATGTTGACATTGTCAACGAAACGGTCTCTGAAATAAGTGTTGTGGTGATTTGGGTTTCTCCAAGTGTACTTATTAGGGGAAATCAAAATAAATGTACTACAGGTCCATGCAATATGACACAGCGCTGATAGAAAAAACGCAAAAAAATGCAAATAATGTTCAGTGTTCTAGATCGTGCGCTAAAAATGATTAAACTAAAACTGAAATGATAAAAATCAAATCAGTACAGATAATAATGGAGAGAAGTGCAACAATGCATTTAAAACTAAACGCCAAACAAATAGAAATGTTTACGTACCTCGAGGGTGTTTTAACCGATGATGGTTAATGTGACTACTCAGAAAATGGCGGTGGCAAAGCAACTATTCAATAGTTAGTATATATAACTTAAACCTAAAGAAAATGTTTATAACGTCTAAAGTGTCATTGTTCTGATGTATGGAGCGGAAAGTTGAAAATTTTAGACCAATTGGTAAAGTGTAGAAGCTATAGTGATGTTAAAAGAGCTACGGAAAACAAATAGCCATAGTAGCAATGAACAAAGGACATCGCATTTAGACCATAATCATAAAGATTGCATTACATACTAATAATATGAGCATAGATACATATATACTGCCGCTTTGGAAAGCTAAAATGTTTTAGAAATAACTGCCAAGCACCCTTTGTTCACGTCGAAAAACTAAGAATTATTGGGTTCAATCAAAAGTCAATTGCATGTTGAGACTTTTATGGCATTTGTTTTAATAGCATTTTTACTGTCATAACTTTTGTGACTGCTGTATTTACTACATTGTAAAATTCAAATATGATATGTGCACCGATTATTCACAATTAACCCTTTTAGATAACTAGAAATATTAATCAAAAAGACAATATTTATATACAAAACAATTTCGTTAGCTACGTAAAGGTTAATGTACTACTTAGGCAATTAACAATTTTCTAACAAAAAAAAAAAACAAATAATCGTCTTGGCGACTTTTTAGGCACAACACTTTATTTTTATTTCCACATCGTCAATACGTGTGAAAGTATGTTAACGGTGACAGAAATTTGTTTTTGGTTTTGCTGCAATGGTGTAAAAAGTGTCAAAAGACATAGAAAACATGATTCGGAAACGAAGATTTTTTTGTCTTTCGGCCTGTATGTCTGTCTGTTAATAGGCACGATAACTTTCGAACGAACTGACAAATCGTCTCCAAATTTGGTGTGCAGTTAGAACCTGACAAACGAATGGTTGGGATTGTTTTTGAGTAAAATCGCTCCAGGACGTAGGGGATGAATGAGAGTTGATTTGATGAAAGTTGATTTTTTTTTAACTTGACTTGTATAACGCTTCAGGTTTTGTTTATTAGAAAACTGTCAATTTCATTACTCATCTGGTATTCTATGATGAAATAATTTGTTTTAATAGTAAATTCATTTATACAAAATATAATAATAATAATAACACTACAGTAGACAAATAGTATATGAATAAACATAAAAGCATAATAAATAAATCAAAAAGTGGTTGTTTAAGTATAAACTTGCAAATAAAACTAACCGTTTTTAATGAGGACAAAAGATTAAACATAATCTAATTATTCTTCTCACATAACTATTCTTTCGGTAAGTATTGTAAAGGAAAGTTTTTACAGGAACCCAGTTTTTATTCTGAAATATAGAGGAGTATTTTTAGGTCAGGTCATTCTTTTTTTTTTGTAACCTTTTGAAGCGATACAAGTAAAGAGTAAATATAAATAAATAGACTCCAATATTTTGCAGTCTATTTAAGACGAGATTTTTACCGGTTCCAGACAAATAATAGGGTCTAAAATAGAAAAACTAACAAGGCCAAGGACAGGATCTCGTAGTAGTAGGGAAAAACCTAATATGTAGATTTGTCAACATTGTTGGTGCCGTATACGTATGATACGTGTACCGGAGCAAACACAAAAGGAGTTGTTTTCAACGATTTTTAAATGGAGGCGTATTACACTTAAAAATGTGTCAAAAAAAAGTATAAAATGAATCTAATTAATCCTTACCCCTCTCATGTTGCCTTTAAAGATACTTATTGTTACAAGCTTAATGTGCAAATTAAACATAAAAAACCTAATGATATATCATGGAGACCTGGGTGCCTTTTCGGTGGGTGGAGGTGACAAAGATAGTTGTGAACGTATATATATATATATATATATATATATATATATATATATATATATATATATATATATATATATATATATATATATATATATATATATATATATATATATATATATATATATATATATAAAACCTGCATATATTAAGTGTGCTGGCGTTGTATATGTAGTAGTTATATGCAGCAGATCTTGGGCCTTCTGTGTTTTGGCCCAAAATAAAGCCATAATTGAACCTTAACGCTGATGCGTTCATTTTAGCCTTCTATCTTTTAACAGTTGCTGCATAAATCAGTGTACAGTGAGAGTGGGTCCAGTAGCTAAATTTAAAGCAAACTGAACTATTATATATATTACATACAGACTTGGAGACTACTTCTCTGGCTTCACTGTTGGTTTTTGCAGGTGAAGGGCGTAGCCAGCGCGTGAGCTAACTGGAGCAAGTGGCCCTTCGAATTCTGGAAGTTCTAGGGTGTTCTTCAATGCTTCTGTTACTATAGTTTCGCTGCTTGACAGCATTTTCAGACAATAACGTTCTGAAAGGATTTTTTTTACACGACTGTTTGAAAAAATTCCCCAATACAATATATATATATATATATATATATATATATATATATATATATATATATATATATATATATATATATATATATATATATATAATACATTGATTCTTGTTGCCCTTACTTGGTGAAACTTGTCCATACTACATACAGACTTGGAGACTACTTCTCTGGCTTCACTGTTGGTTTTTGTAGGTGAAGGACGTAGCCAGCGCGTGAGCTAACTGGAGCAAGTGGCCCTTCGAATTCTGGAAGTTCTAGGATGTTCTTCAATGCTTCTGTGACTATAGTTTCGCTGCTTGACAGCATTTTCACACAGATTAAAATTGAATTAGTACGAAATCATGACAACTACAAATAAATATCTGTTGCTATGTTATGATATGATGTTTTGATCAAAAATTTTTTATCAAATTGAAAATAAAATGAAACACAGATTACAGATGAGGTTTGCAAAATGTCTATGTGATGTATGTCAATATTGAACATAAAAACTAGAACTCGCCTATAATAACTATGATAACAGTTACAACAATAAAATAACTAAACAATAACAGTATAAAAGTAGTCTCTATACAACGAAAATATCGACATACATCAACTCATTATTTTATTACAACTTTTTTGAAATAATAGTTAAATTTATTTTCTTTGACATATTTAATTAGAAAGAAGAATATCCAAGAAGGGGGAATTCATTAAATCGGTTTGCTCGTTTAAAACAAGGTAGTTATTGTCGTGTGTGTGCCTTTTGACTTCTAAAGCTTCAAAAAAGTCTAGTTTACGTTTGTCATTATAAAAATGTTGTGGTTGTATGCGGTTATTTATTGTAGGTCTATGTTCGGTATCAATAATATGTTTTGCAAATGTAGATTTGTCAGCGTGGTTATTTCTAAATGCAGAAATATGTTCTTTGTATCGGTTGTTAAACTTTCTAGAAGTTTGACCTATGTAGATTGCGTTACAATGTGTACAAGCTAATTTATAAACTCCAGCTTTTGTCAGGAAACAAGATTTTTCTTTCGCGTTAAATAAGATATCACTCGTCGTGTTGTAAGATTTAAAAGCTACCTTTGTATTTGTACAGGTGTTTAAAATTATTTTTTTTGAAATGTTTTCTGAAATGGTTCCAAAATAAGTTATCGAAACGTATTTGTTGTCTTCTTTGTCTCTAATATTTGGATAAATTAAATTAATCGCTAATTTGTATTCTTTTCTCTCTATCATTTTATCTATTATTTTAACAGAGTAGCCATTATTAAATGCTGTTTGCTTAATTATTGAAATTTCTTTTTCAAAATTGTTTTGTGACATAGGTATCGAAAATACACGATGTATCATAGAATGGTAGGCTGATAGCTTTTGTGAAAAAGGGTGACATGAATCGTATGGTATGGTTGTGTCAGTGTAAGTTGGTTTCCTATATATTGAAAAGTCAAATGAATTATTTTCTAACTTTCTAATTGTTAAATCTAAAAAATTTATACAACTGTTAGCTTCTTCTTCTAAAGTAAACTTAAGATTTGTGTGAAAGTTATTAATAAAATTTAAAAATTCATTTAATTCTGTATGACTACCTTGAAAACATGCTAAAATATCATCTACGTATCTGTACCAAAAGACAATATTATGTGAAAGTTCTGATGTTAAAATTTGGTTTTCTAAGTTTTCCATAAATATGTTGGCTAATAAAGGTGACAACGGGCTACCCATAGGCAGACCTTCATTTTGCATATAAATTTTATTATTAAATTTAAAATAGTTTTGTTTTATACATTCATTAAAAAGATTCATTATTTCTTGTCTTTTTATGACATTTACGTTCTTTTCTATCAAAACGTTCTCTAATAGAGGTAAACATTCTTTAGGGGGTATCTTAGAATACATGCTACCAGCATCAAACGAGACTAATTTACTATTTGTGGGATTATTAAGTTATTTAATTTTTGTGTAAGTTCATAAGAATTCTTAACTGAATATTTTGGAAAGTAATTGTATTCTTTAATAAGTGAAACCAGTTTGCTCGCTATCTGATGATTAGGTGTATTAATATAGCTAACTACTGGTCTCACCGGTATATTTGGCTTACGAATTTTCAGTTGGCCATATAATTTTGGTGGTTGCGCGAATTAACAACACTTGTACTTAGGTTGCTTTTTTAAAAAATTTATTAAACTACTTAAACTATTTTACAACAAACTAACATAGTTACTGCCTAAATTAATACTGAACAATTATAACACAAAACAGTGGCTTATATAATAATTGGATAAGTGTTCGTTGCAGGTTCTCACGAGAACATGCAGATCTAGCTTCTTCTGATTTCGCACTGCTGGCACTATCTGCAACGGTCGGCATAATTCGTAGAATCTGCTGATGGGAACCGCTGCATGCAAATGTAATTTGATACCATCTACGTGACATATCGTGGGAAGCCATGTGTTAACTCCTCCCCCCATTAGAGGACGGAACCCTTGGGTTTCGGAATTCTTAAAGGATTTTCCGCTTCTGCTTTGCTTCTTTCATTCTGCTGGGCACATCTTCTTTTGACAAAAACTGTAATAAATATTGTTGCTAGAAGGATTAGTATGATGTAGAGTAGGATCGTCCAAATACTTGTGTGGTACAACGGGAGACTAATTTTGTTGGGAATTCTACTTTTTATAGACTGCAGCTGAGCCCTGATGTTGCTTACGTCGTGCAAAGGGACGTTTTCCAGTTCCATTGCTGGCAATTCTTCTATGTTCAGTTTGCTTTCTGGATATTCTTCCAACTTTGGTAAGGAGAACAATTGTTGTGTCTCAACTGAGCTCTGCACTGTACTGTATCGTTTACCACCAATCGACAATTGACATCTTGGTTTGAGTGTCACCATATACGTGCCTTGTATAATTTGTGTGTTTTCTTCTCCCGAGCATTTGATTGACATCTTGGTTTCCTTTGGAGCCACCACCATAAACTGTGTGTTGCCATACTTGGAAACGATAGTCTTGGTAATTTTTACAGTCTCTTGTTCGCAATTATTGATAGGCTTTTGGAAATTAATTAGCCTAACTTCACAGGGAGGATCTTCACTGACGTCTGCTATTGTATCTTCTGTACAGACATAGATCTCGTTCGTAAGCTCCTGGCAGGGGTTGTTTCTGAAGGCGTATTGTTGCTCATTTAGGATAAGGTACTTGGATCGAGGTATTATCATAGAGAAGCTGTTAGGATTGGTTTGTATAGGTAGGGAGTACAGTTGATAGTAAATATAGTCAGATTTGTCTATTAGTGGAATATCAATTTGGAATATAATTTTATATCCTGTTTGGATAGACTTGATTTTAAATAATTTTTCATACAAAGATAAGTCATTCTTGCTTACTAATCTAGATTGTGAAATGTATTTTTCTATTACAGGAAGCTCTTTAATAATGAATTTTGGTTTGATGATAGAAGTGTGAAAAGTATTTAATTTAGAGAACGTTATAGCATTTTCAGTTGTTAATATTATCGATTCTATGACATTAAATAGGTTAGCGATTTCAGTCAACAGTTCTAGAATATGTGCTCGCTGGAGAACAGGCATGATATTAGTAGCTAAATCTTTAGTAATGTTTTGAAGTGCCAACATTCTTTTGACAATTTCTTTTTGATTATGAGTTAAAGTATTTACTGTTTGATTAAATTCGTTTATTGCATTTATCATAACAGATGTTTGTTCGTCAAATAGCTCATGCATTCTATTTTGATCATCAGCTAATAATTGAAGGGCTTTGTTGATTCTTTCGCCATCATCAGCATCTAGATTGCCAGTGATTGATTTAAAAACTGTACCCAAAGGGTTGAGTAAACCTCTCTTAAATCTATACTTATCAGGGAAAATTCTAAGGAAAGTTTCATCTATGTTATCTACAGTATAATTAAGGGCGATTATAAAATTATGGTATTCAGATCTAAAATTATCACTTAAAGTATTGGCTATAAGATAATATTTATATTTAAGTTTACTGTAGTCAGTAAATAAAGGTTCCATATTATATACATGTATAAGGCGCCATACGTCATTTTGGCAATAGCTTCTACCTAACTTGCGAGGTAAAAACCCAGGGTTGTTCTTTAAATCTTCTAGTTGTGGCTGCCCTCCGCATGCCCACCTGAAAGGCGAAGATTTCTTAAATGAGTTACACATTGCTCGTCATTCTTGTGATTTATGAGTAAAGCTTTATTATGTTCTAAGAGGGATATTATCGTGTATGGGCCTGTCTAGGGGTTTTTGTGCTTCTTGTGAAATCCAGGGGGTATCTTTTTATATACTGTTTGGCCCTCTTTAAATGGCTGATTAACTTCGACGTTAGTTCTGAGAAGCATTTTTTCTTTAGATTTTTCTATCCGATCTAATACGATATCATAAACTATTTTCATAAAATGTTTGTGTTTTTGGTTATATTCTTGGGTGAGTGTAACTTCGGGGTCAAAGTTAAAGATTTCTGGGATGTATCCGAATATTAACTCAAAAGGTGGTTTGAGAGTTTGAGAGTGAATGCTTGAATTGTAAGCTAGGATGCAGTAGGGTATCAAGTCAGGAGGTTTTAGATTTGGGTATTTTATTTTGAAAATTCTATAGTGTTCAATCAGTGTGCTGTGGAATCTCTCTACTGGGCTGTTAGAGTTGGGATTATGAGGTGTGGTTATGTGCAGTTCAATTTGATATGACTTTAGGAGCTCTTTGACAGTGTCATTTGAGAATTCCGTACCAGAGTCGGAAACGACGCCTCTTACTGTACCATATTGTGAAAAATATCTTATTAATACCCTGGAAATTTCGATAGCATTCTTGCTTTTAATCGGAAAGGCCTGACCGAATTTACTGAAAGGATCAAGAATTGTAAAGAACTGAGATGATTCGATTTGAAATGTATCTATGTGAATTAATTCTAGAGGTTTCGAAGGAGTTGGAGTGTGTTCTAAAGGTATTTTAATGGGGTGTCTATTATATTTTGCTTGCTTACATGTCTCACAGTCTAAAATGAGTTCTAAAATTTTTTGTTTTAAACTAGGGTAATAATATTTCTGTTTCATCCTTTAATAAGTTTCATCCGGACCCCTATGGTTAGTTTTACCTTGATGATATGCTATTATAAGATCCTTTAATTCATCCTCACTGTTAATTTCTTCCAAAACTTTATCACATCTATAAAATTGCGGCGCATGCGCATTATTAAAGTGTTGATTGATAGCCGAACTAACTAATTCATAATGTCTCTCATTAATAAATAGGCAATAGTATTTCTTTTGAGGCAAACAGTGCTGCTTTACAAATTCCGCTATCTTGTCTGGATCTTCTAAATTAAATTTAGCATGAATAAAATTTCTCTTGCCTTTTCTGACGTGTAGAATTTCGGGTTCCTCTGAGCAACTAAAGAATATTTGATTGGATTTATTATTGATAATTTCCTCTTCCAAAATAGGAATGCCTGGTGCGGCGTATGATTCCTGGTTAGAATTAACTGTATCTAGTTCTTCGATTTCCTCATCAGTGTTTTCATTATCTCTCTGCCATTCTGTTTCATCTACATTATTAATTACTGACTGATTATCAACATCCAGAGGATTAATTTCTACACGTGATAAAGCGTCGGCGTTATTTGTTTTTCCTTTTTTGTATTCTATATCATACTCATATTCTTCAAGCTTTAAACGCCATCTTACTAGCTTCGAATTGGGCTCCTTTAATGAAAATAGCCATTTCAGTGGTTTGTGATCAGTCATTATGGTAAATCTTTTGCCGTAAAGGTAGGGTCTAAAGTAATTTACAGCCCAGACTATTGCAAGTAACTCCTTTTCGATTGTACTATACCTGCTTTCTGTCTCGTTCAGAGTTCGGCTTGCATAAGCTACAGGCAGGTCTGAATTCGGTTCGCCTTGACTTAAGACAGCTCCAAGTGCGACGTTGGAAGCATCCGTAGTTAATATAAATTTCTTTGTAAAATCTGGTGGCTGTAATATTGGACTGTACATTAAAATATGTTTACATGTTTCAAATGCCTCTTTATAATCTTCGTTGTTAATGTCAATTTTTGAATTTTTCTTTAGACATTTTGTTAAAGGTTTTGTGACATTCGCAAAATTCTTAATAAATTTTCGGTAGTATCCTATTAAACCCAAAAACGATTTGATTTCTTTTTGTGTTTTAGGAATCGGAAATTTCTCTATGGCTTCGAGTTTCCGTGGGTTAGGTTTAATTCCTTCTGGGCTGACCACATGTCCCAGAAATTCAGCCTCCTTCTTTAAAAATTCGGTTTTGTCCAATTGTATCTTTAGCTGAAAGTTCCTGAACCTTTCAAAAACTTGTGTAAGCTTGTCTAGATGCTCCTGTAGAGACGTCGAGAACACAATTACGTCATCCATGTAGACAAGGCAAGTTTTCCCAATCAATCCGTGTAGAACATTATTCATTAGGCGCTGAAACGAGGCTGGCGCATTATTAAGGCCGAATGGCATCCTTAAATACTCATAATGACCTACATCTGTTGAGAATGCCGTCTTTTCAATGTCGTCCGGATGTATCTCTATCTGATGAAAACCTGATGCCAAATCAATTGTAGTGAAATAGTGAGATCTACCAATTTTATCCAATATTTCTTCTATTTTAGGTATGGGGTAGCGATCTGGTATGGTTTTATCGTTGAGCTTTCTGTAGTCTACAACGATTCTCCACTTTTGTTTCCCACTGGCATCTGCTTTCTTTGGGGCGACCCAAATTGGTGAACACCACGGTGAATGTGAATGCCTAATAATGTTTTGCTGTAACATTTTATCCATCTGTTTTTGTACCTCTTCTTTATGCACCTGTGGGTAACGATATAATTTCGAATGGACAGGTATATCGTCGGTCGTCCTAATCCTATGTTTTACAACGTGTGTGGAAGTTAACTTTTCGTCCTCTTTATAAAATATATCTGAATAACGTTTGCATAAATATATTAACTGTTCACGTTCTTCTTGATTTAAGTGATCCATGCGTATTTCTTTTAAGGCCCAGTTATCATCGCAATTTTTCTTAACACTATTATTATATTTATGATTATAACTGCTATATATTCCATTATTATTTAACTCAATGGTCTCTAAAGGTTTAGTAAATCTGACATTAATTTGTGTAGAAGTTGGGTTTATTATTTTAACACTGGCCTCACTATCTGACAATTTAACTAAACAGTCAGGTATAAATAAATTATTAATTAACATTTGGTTAACAAGTCCATATCCATTGGACTTATTGACAGGAACATTGATTTTAGTTTCCGTATTTGGCTCAAGAGTATATTCATAAGGAAAATGTATATCAATTTCTAACCTACCTAAGTATAATTTCCTATTATTAAAATCTAGCCTAGCCTTACTTGCAAGGAGAAAATCGGCTCCTATCAAACCCGTGTAGTTATCATTAAAATTAAATAAACAAAATTCGTGTGGACGATTAGTAATTGAATTCAGTAAAATATTTGCCCTGTATTTGTGCACGGAGAATCCATGAGCTGATATAATGTGAAATGATTTATGAAAAATTTTATTTTTATATTTTTCTTGAACAATATCTGGTTTCAAAAGACTTTTACTGCTTCCCGAATCTATGAGCAATTTTCCAGGTAGTTCGGGGATTTCAACATACGGAAGTTGACATAAATTGAGATTATTTATTTCTATTAAGGATTTTCGGTTGATGTGCCCGGTGTAGGAAAATTTTGATTTTCACGATCGTAAAGTTCGGAAGGTGTATCAATCTCATGAGTAAATAGTTCGTCAGAATTAAACCTTGTTCCTGGAACTGTGGATCTTTGCTGATTAGCAGGGAAGTTATTTCTTCTTGACTGTGTTGAAAAATTATTGGAATATCTTGTAAACCTTGTGTTGCCACTCGAAGTATCCATGGGTTCAGGATATCTGTTTTGGAAATGTTCTCGTGGGTTTTCTGTTTTAAAAGAGGGCGGTCTAGAAAATTGTGAATTCTGAATATTTTGGCTTTGATATTGGGAAGTATTCCTAAATTGTGAAGTTTGATTATTTTGGCTTTGATATTGGGGATTATTTCTAAATGGTTTCTGAAATTGCATAACTGGAAAGTTTTGGGGAGTAGAACGATTGTTGAAAGACCTGGTTTGTGGATTGGGGGTTTTATTATTTGGCGATGTATAATTGCCTGATTTAAGAAATGTCCTATCTCTATACTCGTAATTTTCTTCCATAACTATAAACTTAAGAGCATCTTCAATAGATGCAGGTGCAGTGGATCTTACTACCATTCCTAGAGGGTTTCTAAGTCCCCCGAGGAACGCTTTTAATGTTTGTTGAGCGTAAATCGCTCTTTTCACTTCTAAAATTTGTTGATTGTCTTCATTACAAATTAAATTAGAGACCAGAAGTTGTTCAATATATCTACACCTATTACTAAATGTTAAAGCATCCTCATTATGTTTCTGCTTGAGTGTTAAAAGTTCGCTCAAAAGACTAGTGTCGTCTCGTTGGTCCGTGAAGTTTTGCACTATAGCTTGTCTTAGGTCTTGCCAATTATTAATAATTTTTGTGCTTATTATAAGTCTAGCTTGACTGGTTAATTTTGACTGTATAAAATTAACTAAAAAATGATTTAAATATAATCTTTCATCTTCAGCGTTATAAAATGTGTTCATAATGAGATCGCATGCCTTAAGAAAGTTACCAACATTTGCCGGTTCCCCATTGAACTCAGGTATCATCTTTAAATAGAATTCACTAAAGTTGTTTGCCATATTGTTAGCTTGGGCCATGTTTATGCTAAATTCTGTGATATTAATTAAGTTACTATCAATTTGTTTTACAAGACTAATACTATTACGAATAAAATTATTCTGAAATTCCTGTTCAACAATATTAATATCTAAATTATTTTCTTCAGGAATGACTTCTAAGTTATTTTCAAAATTAAACTGATTAAGTCTGCTTATTAATTCATCAATATCCGACATATATTCACATACATAAGACAAAGGAACAGAGAAAATATAGGAGAGCAACTTACAGTAATAGTAGGAACCAGATGACCATTTATTCTTCTTAAAAAACCAAGGAACCAATATTCTTTTGATGCCTTAGGTTGCTGGGAGATCCGTCACCGACTGCGCCAATTAACAACACTTGTACTTAGGTTGCTTTTTTAAAAAATTTATTAAACTACTTAAACTATTTTACAACAAACTAGCATAGTTACTGCCTAAATTAATACTGAACAATTATAACACAAAACAGTGGCTTTATATAATAATTGGATAAGTGTTCGTTGCAGGTTCTCACGAGAACATGCAGATCTAGCTTCTTCTGATTTCGCACTGCTGGCACTATCTGCAACGGTCGGCATAATTCGTAGAATCTGCTGATGGGAACCGCTGCATGCAAATGTAATTTGATACCATCTACGTGACATATCGTGGGAAGCCATGTGTTAACTCGCGCTTTTATATAAAAGATATTTCTTTTCTTGTTGACTAAACAGAGACACATTTTTAAGTTCATTTTTTAGTTTTGTCTGAAATGAGTTTGTTGGGTCTCTCCTAATTTCTGTTAAATTTTCTGTAGTAATAAAATCATTAATTTTAATATTATATGCGTCCCTACTTATAGCTACAGTTGTATTTCCTTTATCAGCTTTAGAAAAAACTAGATCATTGTCTAATATTTTATGCTGAACAGATTTTAAAATTTGAGTTTCGTTAATTTGACGTTTGTCATATTTTGAAGTTAAATGTCTTAAAAATTCACATATTTTTAATTTTTCATATTGCCTTATAGATCTGGAAGCAATTTCGGATTCAGAAGCTAATATCTCTTTAATTTTGTTCGTAAATTTAAATTTTGAGCAGTATTTATATCCTTTATTTAGAAAAGAAATTTCTTCAGTTGTAAAAATTGTATCGCCTAGGTTTTCAAACCTTTTGTAAAACTTATGTGTTTGTGGGGAAGATCTTTCTCGATTATGTAAATGTTGTGTGCTTTCTAGGTTTCTAATTTTGTTTGTCTGTGTTAAGCGTTTTTTAAATTTCAATTCACTAACTAAAATATGTATTTGGTCATCTAATATATCAAATTCTACTGGATGTAATTTATAAGCAAGTTCTGAATGGATTACCTTGATATAAAGAAGCAAACTATCACGAATTGAAAACCATTTCTTGGATTCTTCTTTCAGCCAGATGAAACTGGCTTTTCTAATAGCAATTTTTGATTGATTTGATGTTACAGTAGTTGTTATGATTACGTACTTCGGGATGACCTTCTTTCTTATGCACTCTTGGTTAAACCATGCATTCTGGGAAGCGTTCATTTGCTTGATTTTCAATTTTCTATACAAATGGCAAGCTCTTCGATAGAAGACCTCTTCAATTCATTGATTGTTGTTGCCCTTACTTGGTGAAACTTGTCCATACTACATACAGACTTGGAGACTACTTCTCTGGCTTCACTGTTGGTTTTTGTAGGAGAAGGACGTAGCCAGCGCGTGAGCTAACTGGAGCAAGTGGCCCTTCGAATTCTGGAAGTTCTAGGATGTTCTTCAATGCTTCTGTGACTATAGTTTCGCTGCTTGACAGCATTTTCAGACAGATTAAAATTGAATTAGTACGAAATCATGACAAAGACCTCTTGTACCCTTCAGAGCTGGTCTATAAAGATAGTGAAATTCTCCAAATAAAAGAATTGTTTGCTTTGTCGGTACTTAAGTTCATGAATTCTAGGGATAGCTTTCAACAAAGACTGAACCATCATAAAATGACCCGTGGTATCTCTAGCGATCAGGTTATTGTCCCCTTTAGGTATTTTACACTTGGACAGCGTCACGTTTCATTTGTAGGCCCTAAATTAATAAACTGCCTTAGGTCGAAGTTTTGTGTAACTGGGAAACATTATTCAAACAAATCGTTAAAACGTTGGTTTTTTAAAAATAGAGATGAATTCATGGAGCATTGTTTTATTTGGTTGTAAACTTGGGTGGATATTTCGATCAACTCTTAATAACAATTACTTATGTAATGCTTTTTGCAATATTGTAAACTTTGTTTTTTGTAAAGATACTTATAGGTGATATTTTTTGTAAATAAGTTTGTATAAAGGAGAAAAACTACTCTAAGTTCATAGTGTGTATATAACCTTTATTATCCTAATTTAATTAACTCTACTTTTTCTCTGTTTTTTATGTTTGCAATTTTTTGTAAATAAGTTTGTATAAAGAAGAAAAACTACTCTAAGTTCATAGTATGTATATAACTTTTATTATTCTAATTTAATTAACTCTACTTTTTTTCTGTTTTTTATGTTACTTTAATGCTTAAGTTAATATATTTATCTTATTACTTATGTGCACACACAAACCTAATTTGGTTTATAGTGCATGAATAATTTATCTTTCCTGTAAAATGCTATTATTGTATTTTTTTCTGTATTTTGTGTTTTTGGACAAATAAATATTATTATTATTATTATTATTAACTACAAATAAATATCTGTTGCTATGTTATGATATGATGTTTTGATCAAAAATTTTTTATCAAATTGAAAATAAAATGAAACACAGATGACAGATGAGGTTTTCAAAATGTCTCACACACGACAATACCTACCTTGTTTTAAACGAGCAAACTGATTTAATGAATTCCCCTTTCTTGGATATTCTTCTTTCTAATTAAATATTTCAAAGAAAATAAATTTAACTATTATTTCAAAAAAGTTGGAATAAAATAATGAGTTGATGTATGTCGATATTTTCGTTGTATAGAGACTACTTTTATACTGTTATTGTTTAGTTATTTTATTGTTGTAACCGTTATCATAGTTATTATAGGCTTGTTCTAGTTTTTATGTTAAATATTGACATACATCACATAGACATTTTGAAAACCTCATCTGTCATCTGTGTTTCATTTTATTTTCAATTTGATAAAAAAATTTTGATCAAAACATCATATCATAACATAGCAACATATATTTATTTGTAGTTGTCATGATTTCGTACTAATTCAATTTTAATCTGTCTGAAAATGCTGTCAAGCAGCGAAACTATAGTCGCAGAAGCATTGAAGAACATCCTAGAACTTCCAGAATTCGAAGGGCCACTTGCTCCAGTTAGCTCACGCGCTGGCTACGTCCTTCACCTACAAAAACCAACAGTGAAGCCAGAGAAGTAGTCTCCAAGTCTGTATGTAGTATGGACAAGTTTCACCAAGTAAGGGCAACAACAATCAATGAATTGAAGAGGTCTTCTATCGAAGAGCTTGCCATTTGTATAGAAAATTGAAAATCAAGCAGATGAACGCTTCCCAGAATGCATGGTTTAACCAAGAGTGCATAAGAAAGAAGGTCATCCCTAAGTACGTAATCATAACAACTACTGTAACATCAAATCAATCAAAAATTGCTATTAGAAAAGCCAGTTTCATCTGGCTGAAAGAAGAATCCAAGAAATGGTTTTCAATTCGTGATAGTTTGCTTCTTTATTATCCAGTAGAATTTGATGTATTAGATGACCAAATACATATTTTAGTTAGTGAATTGAAATTTAAAAAACGCTTAACACAGACAAACAAAATTAGAAACCTAGAAAGCACACAACATTTACATAATCGAGAAAGATCTCCCCCACAAACACATAAGTTTTACAAAAGGTTTGAAAACCTAAGCGATACAATTTTTACAGCTGAAGAAATTTCTTTTCTAAATAAAGGATATAAATACTGCCCAAAATTTAAATTTACAAACAAAATTAAAGAGATATTAGCTTCTGAATCCGAAATTGCGTCCAGATCTATAAGGCAATATGAAAAATTAAAAATATGTGAATTTTTAAGACATTTAACTTCAAAATATGACAAACGTCAAATTAACGAAACTCAAATTTTAAAATCTGTTCAGCATAAAATATTAGACAATGATCTAGTTTTTTCTAAAGCTGATAAAGGAAATACAACTGTAGCTATAAGTAGGGACGCATATAATATTAAAATTAATGATTTTATTACTACAGAAAATTTAACAGAAATTAGGAGAGACCCAACAAACTCATTTCAGACAAAACTAAAAAATGAACTTAAAAATGTGTCTCTGTTTAGTCAACAAGAAAAGAAATATCTTTTATATAAAAGCCCGCAACCACCAAAATTATATGGCCAACTGAAAATTCGTAAGCCAAATATACCGGTGAGACCAGTAGTTAGCTATATTAATACACCTAATCATCAGATAGCGAGCAAACTGGTTTCACTTATTAAAGAATACAATTACTTTCCAAAATATTCAGTTAAGAATTCTTATGAACTTACACAAAAATTAAATAACTTAATAATCCCACAAATAGTAAAATAGTCTCGTTTGATGTTTGTAGCATGTATTCTAAGATACCCCCTAAAGAATGTTTACCTCTATTAGAGAACGTTTTAATAGAAAAGAACGTAAATGTCATAAAAAGACAAGAAAATAATGAATCTTTTTAATGAATGTATAAAACAAAACTATTTTAAATTTAATAATAAAATTCATATGCAAAATGAAGGTCTGCCTATGGGTAGTCCGTTGTCACCTTTATTAGCCAACATATTTATGGAAAACTTAGAAAACCAAATTTTAACATCAGAACTTTCACATAATATTGTCTTTTGGTACAGATACGTAGATGATATTTTAGCATGTTCTTAAGGTAGTCATACAGAATTAAATGAATTTTATTAATAACTTTCACACAAATATTAAGTTTACTTTAGAAGAAGAAGCTAACGGTTGTATAAAATTTTTTTAGGCTTAACAATTAGAAAGTTAGAAAATAATTCATTTGACTTTTCAATATATAGGAAACCAACTTACACTGACACAACCATACCATACGATTCATGTCACCCTTTTTTACAAAAGCTATCAGCCTACCATTCTATGATACATCGTGCATTTCTAATACCTATGTCACAAAACAATTTTGAAAAAGAAATTTCAATAATTAAGCAAACAGCATTTAATAATGGCTACTCTGTTAACATAATAGATAAAATGATAGAGAGAAAAGAATACAAATTAGCGATTAATTTAATTTATCCAAATATTAGAGACAAAGAAGACAACAGATACCTTTCGATAGCTTATTTTGGAACCATTTCAGAAAACATTTCAAAAAAAATATTTTAAACACCTGTACAAATACAAAGGTAGCTTTTAAATCTTACAACACGACGAGTGATTTCTTATTTAACGCGAAAGAAAAATCTTGTTTCCTGACAAAAGCTGGAGTTTATAAATTAGCTTGTACACATTGTAACGCAATCTACATAGGTCAAACTTCTAGAAAGTTTAACAACCGATACAAAGAACATATTTCTGCATTTAGAAATAACCACGCTGACAAATCTACATTTGCAAAACATATTATTGATACCGAACATAGACCTACAATAAATAACCGCATACAACCACAACATTTTTATAATGACAAACGTAAACTAGACTTTTTTGAAGCTTTAGAAGTCAAAAGGCACACACACGACAATAACTACCTTGTTTTAAACGAGCAAACCGATTTAATGAATTCCCCCTTCTTGGATATTCTTCTTTCTAATTAAATATGTCAAAGAAAATAAATTTAACTATTATTTCAAAAAAGTTGTAATAAAATAATGAGTTGATGTATGTCGATATTTTCGTTGTATAGAGACTACTTTTATACTGTTATTGTTTAGTTATTTTATTGTTGTAACTGTTATCATAGTTATTATAGGCGAGTTCTAGTTTTTATGTTCAATATTGACATACATCACATAGACATTTTGCAAACCTCATCTGTAATCTGTGTTTCATTTTATTTTCAATTTGATAAAAAATTTTTGATCAAAACATCATATCATAACATAGCAACAGATATTTATTTGTAGTTGTCATGATTTCGTACTAATTCAATTTTAATCTGTGTGAAAATGCTGTCAAGCAGCGAAACTATAGTCACAGAAGCATTGAAGAACATCCTAGAACTTCCAGAATTCGAAGGGCCACTTGCTCCAGTTAGCTCACGCGCTGGCTACGTCCTTCACCTACAAAAACCAACAGTGAAGCCAGAGAAGTAGTCTCCAAGTCTGTATGTAGTATGGACAAGTTTCACCAAGTAAGGGCAACAAGAATCAATGTATTATATATATATATATATATATATATATATATATATATATATATATATATATATATATATATATATATATATATATATTGTATTGGGGAATTTTTTCAAACAGTCGTGTAAAAAAAATCCTTTCAGAACGTTATTGATCAAAAAAAAAAACAGCAACATAAAAAATCGATTATATGCGTATGTGCATATATATATATATATATATATATATATATATATATATATATATATATATATATATATATATATATATATATATATATATATAGTATTAAGTTTTCGTGACGGTAATAGTGTTATTTTCTTAAAAAATTGTGGGAAAGCCGTCAGTTGCAAAATAAAACTCTTTATTAAAAGCCGAGCTTGCGGAAAAGTTTATTCCATTCTCAAGGCTACAACATGGAAAGGAAAAAGTTTTCAATTTACTTAGAAAAAATATAAAAGTTTTAAAATACTTACATCTAACTTACAGAAAACGCATAGTAACGGAGATACGGTCATCTCAATGATTACAGTCTGCATTAGTTTTTGACTGATCATATTTATATACTGTCATATATTTTAAAACTTTTATATTTTTCCTAAGTAAATTGAAAACTTTTTCCTTTCCATGTTGTAGCCTTGAGAATGGAATAAACTTTTCCGAAAGCTCGGCTTTTAATAAAGAGTTTTATTTTGCAACTGACGGCTTTCCCACAATTTTTTAAGAAAAAAAATATATATATATATATATATATATATATATATATATATATATATATATATATATATATATATATATATATATATATATATATATATATATATATATATATATATGCACATACGCACATAATCGATTTTTTATGTTGCTATTTTTTTGATTTTTATTAAGGTTAATGTTTTCGCTTATAACCGTGACGCAGAAGCCGCACTCTGAAGACTTTTAACCATCGTATGGATAGTCTCAGATTTGGCTTAGCAGTATCGATGGTCCAGTGGTAAGGACGTGTGCCTCTGGATCCAAAGTTCCTGGCTTCGATTCCCAGCAGAAGCGTCAAATTATTTTTCAGAACCTACATACTGTAAATTAAGATCGATCGAGGTTGTGACATTGTGTTTGAGCTAGTTGAATGTCTGCACGTTTCGCTCTTTGGAGGTGGCGTTAAGTGGTCAGTCCCGTGTACCGTGCGATGTTGAGCACGTTAAATATCCCTACCCAGGAAGGGGAGGGGCCAGGAAAATATCCAGGATAGTTTCTTGGAGTTGTATTGCTTAGATTGATGTCCATATTTCTTTCTTTACATGTAGTTAATACCATCGCTTCATAGAACCTGCCATCTGACCACCTAACGGCAGTACTTTGTTTCCTTTTGTTTTTACTATTATGTTTTGTAAGACATACAAAGTAAATAGTATCACTAAAATGTAATAGATGGAACATTTTGCTGAAAAAAAACTAATTTTTATTTATACTTAAAAAACACTTTAAAGGTGTAATGATTTGTTCATAGTATAATAGATGAATCATCGGTAAACTGAGACAACAGAACAAGTGTAAACATAATAAAAACAATTAGTAGATAAAAATAAAAACTGACCCTCCATGGCACAGTATTAACTGAGAAGCAGTAAAGACAATGCTAAACGAGGTTAGGAAAGACAGTTACTTGGAAAACTATTTTTGCTAAGCGAATTAGAAGACCAAACAAGTAAATGTACGCCATTATATCAGTGTATTGCGACTCTTGTGCTTTCCATGACGTAATAGTGCAACAGAAAATTAGGGGAATTTCAGCTAACTTATTTACAGAAAACGCATAGTAACGGAGATACGGTCATCTCAATGATTACAGTCTGCATTCGTTTTTGACTGATCATATTTATATACTGTCATATATTTTAACACTTTCAATTTTATTAGACAGATGTTTTACAATTTTTTAGTTATAAAGTTATAAAGAATGCTTTTCAAAAACGTTAAAATTTACCATTCTATGTCTTAGAAGCTAAACTGATCGCCGCCTAGTTAAGATAAGAATTTAAGATAGTAGAGTAAGTATATTACCAAACAAAAAATGGACACGAAAGTGCAAGAACGATTTAAATGTAACAAAATACATTTTACCTAGTTAGCAACAATTTTCATTAGCTTTTGCGACGGAGCTTGTAATTTGTCAACATCGCATTCTAAGTTATGGCATCTTAGTTTCACACATCACCAGAATCCTCATATTTATGGCATCCACGATACACCTAGTTGGAAAACCAATATTTGTGACAGCGATGCCATATTTGAAATATTGTTGTTACTCCAACAGTATGGTAGGTAAGAACTGTGACCATATCTACGAACAACCCACACACCCTAGCTAGTTACTGCGTGCGTAGAATGGAAGATGCCACAAATTACGATCCCGTCATGGATGGCACAAAGGTTTGAAAACCTGTGTGTGTGTGTGCGTGCGCGCGCGCGCGTGTGTGTGCGTGTGCGTGTGGGTGTGTGTGCGTGTGTGTGTGTGTTATTATTATTATTATTTATTATCACAGTTAAGTAGTTTACATCGATATACAATTGGTTTCTATAACAACTTAATTAGTTACAAAAAGAAAGATCTTGAGTCAGGAATAGAGATATAAAAAAACCTTACAAAAACAATTCTAAATTAAATAAAATAGAATTAAAATAAAAATTAAAATAAAAATTAAAATAAAAATAAAATAAAAAATAAAACCGTTTTAACATTTTGATACCAGCAATTAAGAAAACATGTTTTTTACATTAGTTTTAAAGAAAAATCTAAAGTTCCATTGTCAACATTAAATAGTAAATCAGCATTCCACCATTTATCCTGAAACACATGCACTGCATTTCTTCCACTGTGCCAAGTATATTCTTTAATGATTTTGGATCGCAGTCTGTTCTTAAACTGTTCTAGATAAGCCTGTATTTGTGTGCTTCTACTTCTCATATTTTCTTTAAAGTCGCTGTAGATACTGTCTTTGGCCAGGTCAATTAGGTAGCTGATAAGTGTAGCTTCTTTTTTACTTCTCCCTTGTGCGGGTCCAGAATAGACATCTATGATGTGTAGTTTTGATCTCATCAGTTTTTGTTTTACTTGACAAATAAATGCCCATATTGTTTGTGTTTCTTTGCATGATATGATCAAATGCCATGCTGTCATTGGCACACTGCACCACTGACACAAGGCTGAAGTTTCATTGTTCACCTTATTTAAGAATATGCCGTCAGAAAGTCTGTTTTTTGCTAGTCTAAAACTAATGTCACTCTCATATCCAAAAGCTAATAGTGGATAGAAGGACATCCAGTTAACAGGGTCGTCAGTCCATACACCTTTCAGAGGTTCACATATATCAAAGTGATTCAAAATAATTTGTTGCTGGATATGCTTTTTTCGGCTGTGGGTCATTGTTTCTATGTGGTGATCGGCATTTTTAAAGCCAGTGACTATTTTGTCTTGACTCAGATTTTTGACATCAAGGATTTGGCTAAAGTTTTCTTGAATTGTGTACTTTATATGTTCAAAATTTCTTTGCAATACTGATATTTGTTCTTTATTTGTGATATTTAATTCGTTAAAGTTTTGTAGAATATTTTCCTTAAAGAGATTTGCAACTGTGTAATATCCATTGTCAAACCATAGACTCGAAAAATGTACGTCTCTGAACAATCGTGAGTTGGTCATGAGAATATCGAATATGCCCTGAAGGATGGTGGGAAAATCTTGGAGAAAAGTTCGAAGGCATGTGTGGATTTTAAAACAGAACTGATAAAAGGTGACATTTTTTCTATGTGCATATCGGGTTTTTTAAAGAAAAGCTGCCAAGTTAAGTTAGCTGAGCGATATGATCTTAGCAAATACTCTGTAAAGACATACCATTTGGGATTTTCTGTGCAGTTAATGAATTTAAGTGCAAAATTGTTTCGAAATCTTTTAACCTTTGATGGAACGTGAACAAGTCCGAGACCACCATACCTTACAGGCAAACAAAGATGCTCTTCCCTAAGCCAGTGCTTTCGTGCAGTCCAAAATAAGTCCCTTAGTAGATTTTGAAACTTCTGAAGGTATGCATCTGGTACCGGAAAAAACTGTAAATAGTACCATAGTCTCGGTGCTATCATCTGGTTAATAACTAAGCTCCTTCCCCTCCACGATAAAGATGGAAATATATATTTCCATCTTCTACAGCTATCGTTCAGTCGGTTGTATAAATGGTCTAAAGCTAGAGAGTCGGTGGTGTCATTTTCATTTTTGTATGAAAGCCCAAGAATCTTTACCCGCAGTAAAAGTTATTATAATCTTTAAGACCTCCTAGCCAGTAGCCTCGACATTTTTCGATATTGAGTATAGCCCCAGAACATTTCGAATATATTTCGTAACACTTCAGCCCTTTATGTATTTCCGCAGGTTGTGAAACGATTATATTTATGTCATCAGCATAAGCTGTAACTTTTAGGCTGATATCATTTCGTGGAGTAGCTAGTTTGTAACCTGTAATCTCTTTGCGTAAAAGGTTTAGCAAAGGTTTCACTGACAGTGCAAACAAAACTCCAGACAGTGGACATCCCTGTCTTACACCGTTTTTAAAGCAAATAGGAGCTGTGAGCAGATGGCTAACTCGTATCATGCATATGGCTTCACTATATAATAGTCTAATGTATGAGATGAATGACTGGCTAAAATTGATTTTTTTAAATACATGAAATAAATATTCGTGGTTGGCTCTATCAAAAGCTTTATTCTGGTCTAAGGATATAATAGCCGCATTTGTCTTGGTCCTGTTTACATGTGCAATGAAGTCTCTATATAAATGTAAACTGTCATATATAGAACGTCCAGGTATACAAAAGCTCTGATCGGTGTGAACAAGATCAGCTAATACTCCGGTAATTCTGATAGCAAGGCATTTCGAAACAATTTTATAGTCAGTGTTGGTAAGGGATAGGGGACGCCAATTATCTAAACTACTAGGTTCACCTTTTTTATAAAGAAGCGACACAGTTGCCAGTCTTAACGATCTGGGTAATGTGTCTTCCTAAATGATTGATTTAGCATATTTAAAAGGTGAAACTGCAGTTTTGGCCAAAATTCAAGATAAAAGTCAGTGGTGAGGCCATCTGAGCCAGGTGCTTTGTTTTTATTTAAGGATTTCAGTGCTTTTGTTAATTCATCTATTGTGATTGTCGAGCCAACTTCTTGTTGTTTACTATTTGTTAACCGTGGCAATCCTTGAAAAAGTTTTTCATTTTGTTCTGAGGTATCTTGAGTATTACTATATATGCCTTCAAAGTATGATTTAACATAGCCACACATTTCAAAGGGGTCTTTTATCGTCGTGTCATTTTGAACGATTTCATTGAGATAAGTTCTTTTAGGCAATGTGTGCATAACTATGTTGGCAGTGGGGCGATCTCTTTCATGTAATTGTTGTAAGTTTTTATTTTGGAGGTTGTTTTCACTCGTTATTTTATACAACTCTGTAATTTCATTTCTTATTCGAAATATTTCGACTGTGTTGTTGCTGGATTCTTTAATCAATTTTTGAGCTGCAGATTGAAGATAGTGAAGTTGGCTTCTCTCTTGTATCGTTTTAAAATATTTGTATTGCTGTGTAATTTCTCTAATATTTTGCTTTAAATGTTTCCAGTGGCCTTTATAGTCTTTAATTTTGGTATGTATCTGCGTATCTAAAAATGTATTTATGCATGTGATATACCCTGGGTCATTTAGCAGATAATTAGGAAAACGCCAGAGAGGGCTCCTATAATGGTTAATTTTAAATTTAATCTCAAAAGACACTGCTAGATGCTCAGAAAAGGATGTCAATAATTTAGACGATGATGTGTGGTCAGTCAGATTATCAGAACAGTATGCTCGGTCTATTCTGGAAGCAGATTTGCTTGTATAAAACGTGTATCCAGGTAAGGTCTGTTAATAAGTTTGTATATTCAAGTTGGCAACCCTGCTAGGGAATTTCTGTTTGGTTAGGTTACAACTATGTTTTAGTAATAATAGTAGTAAGATGGTGTAAGTAGTAGAGTGAAGAGTCCTGTTTATTTTAATTACTTCTTTCTGTATATTTCTGTTTGTTATTTTATGTTAATACACATTATCACTCTCTCAACAAATAGTTATTTATTCATAACATTGGTTATGGGCCCAGAAAGAGAGTGATAAACTGTGCTGAAAGGTGAAATTAAAGAAAGAAGTGGAAGGTAAAAAAGTTGGTCACGTGAGTCGTTTAAAAAGTTTTTGTGAACGTTGATCAAGTCAAGATGGACTCATTGAAGAATCTTGAAAATAGACATGGAATTATTCTGTTCTGTGGGTCCAATTTCGACAATAGGAAGTTCAGACTAGAATCTGTATTAAAGACACTAGAGGTCGACGAAGTTTTGAAAATGGAAGGAGATATTCAAAAGAACGAGGCATGGATAAAGAAAAATAATAAAGCTGTTATGGTGATAATACAAAGTATTGCTGATTCACATTTAGAATATGTAAAGGGCGTTAATGATGCGGCACAGATGATGAAAAAATTAGAAGGGATTTTTGCATAGAAAGGTACAAGCTCGAAATTTTATTTACTTGAAAAACTTGTACATTTAAAATACGATTGCATGACAGATATACAAGAACATTTTGCAAAATGTAATAAAATATTTAGAGAACTTAAAAATTTGGGAAGTAACTTTGATGAGTTGGATACGGCATGTTTCCTTTTGTTATCGATGCCAATTGAGTATGAAAGTGTAGTAACTGCAATAAGAACAGTGTCAGAAGATAAATTAAAAATGGAATTTGTGAAAAATAGATTGTTAGAATTTAGTTTAAGCAACAAGTCAACACAGGGTAAAAGTAAGAATGTGGCACCATCATCATTTGTTGCGAAGAAAGTAAAATGCTTCAAGTGTGGAAAAAGTGGACATGTAAAAAGTATGTGTGGGGTAAAATGTTTCTTGTGTAACAAATTTGAACATAAAGCTAAAGACTGTAGAAATAAAAATGAAAAGAAAGAAGCAAATTATGTAAATAATAAATCCAGTTTGAATGTTGATAGTGAGGTGGCTTTTTGTGCGAGCTTAAAAGAAACTTCCTCAAGTAAAATTGAATGGTATGCTGATTCAGGAGCTACACATCATTATACAAATAGATAAGAATTGCTAAAAAACAAGAAGGTTTTTGAAAAACCAAAAGAGATTCAGTTAGCTGAGAGAGGAAAGTCAATGGAAGCAACTTGTGAAGGGGACATAGAAGTGATAAGTTTTGTAGAAAACAGACAGGTAACGATTACTTTAAAAAATGTTTTATGTGTTCTGGGGTTGATAGTTAATTTATTATCGATATCTACTATTGAAAAAGCAGGTTTTAAAGTTGTATGTACAGAGGGAAAAATCTTTATTAAGAAAGGTAAAGTTGTATATGCAGGGGGTGTGAGATCAGGAAATCTATATAAACTAACTTTCATATCAAAAAACACTGAAAGAGTAAATTTAGCAGTTAAACCTGATAAAGATCTTTGGCACAAAAGACATGGTCATTTAAATTACTCTTCATTGTTGAGATTGAATAAGTTAAATTTAGTAAATTGTTTAGGCTTTGCAGAGATAGCTAATGATAATAATATTTGTGAGATTTGTGTTAGATCTAAGTAAAAGTGTTTACCATATTCTTCTAAAACTGTTCGGTCAAGTAGAGTGCTAGAATTGGTACACACGGATGTGTGTTGTCCAGTCACCCCTACTTCAATTAATGGCAATCGCTATTTTGCAACTTTTGTAGATGATTACTCTGGATTTGTAATGGTATATGTAATAAAACAAAAGAATGAAGTTTTTGAGTGTTTCAAAGATTATGAAGCGAAAGTGTCATCGTTGTTCTGTTCTAGAAGGGTCTCCAAATTGAGATGTGATAATGGTGGTGAATACCGTTCTACATCTTTATCAGATTTTTGTTCAAAGAAGGGTATTCAGATTTCATTTACTCCACCATACAATCCACAAATGAACGGTGTTGCTGAGCGCATGAATCAAACACTAATGGATAAAGCAAGATCAATGATTATGCAAGCTAATATGGATAAATGTTTCTGGGAAGATGCAGTACTCGTGGCAGCTTATATAACAAATAGAACACAATCATGTCTAGCGAAAGATAAAACACCTTATGAATTATGGCTAGGTAGATTTGAAAACAAAATTATGTCAAGGTTTTAAAATGAAAACTCTAAATAACGTAAATAATTTTCTAGGGATTCGAATAAATAGAGATTTTGAAAATAACGTAATAACTATTGCTCAAATAACTGCAATTGAAAGTTTAGTTAAGAAGTTTAATGTAGATAATTGTAAAATTGTTAAAACACCCATTGAAGTGAATTTGAATTTAACAAAGAACAATGATGAGACAAATAAAACAAGTTCACCGTATAAAGAACTGTTAGGTAGTTTGATGTATATAATGATGGGTTCAAGACCAGATATTTGTTATAGTGTTGGTTATTTTGGAAAGTTTCAGGACTGTGCTACAGATGAACATTTTAAACATTTGCTAAGAGTCCTGAAACACCTAAAATCAACATTAAATTATAAATTGTGTTTCTGTAAGTGTGATAGTGATTTAGTAGGTTATTCTGATGCAGATTGGGCAAATGATATTAATGATCGAAAATCTGTCAGTGGATATTGCTTCAAACTTTTTGATAACTTAATTTCATGGAGTTCCAAGAAACAGTCAATTGTGGCATTGTCAAGTACTGAATCAGAATTTGTAGCAGTATATGCAGCATCTTGTGAACTTTTGCACATAAAACATGTGTTAAGTGATTTAGAGATTCATTTTACACTGGTTTTTACATTGTATGAAGATAATCAAAGTACAATTCGATTATTACAAAATTTTGAAAATAATAAACGATGCAAACATATTGATGTGAAAATACATTTTATAACAGACCTAGTTAATAAGGGAATTATAAAATTGGATTATATTTGTACTAACGAACAGTTAGCTGATGTTTTTACCAAATCTTTAAGTTGTGTAAAGTTTAATAAATTTGTTAAAGAACTTAATTTAAGAGTGTAAAACAAAAATTCTTTGCAGGTTTGAAGGGGGATGTTAATAAGTTTGTATATTCAAGTTGGCAACCCTGCTAGGGAATTTCTGTTTGGTTAGGTTGACAACTATGTTTTAGTAATAATAGTAGTAAGATGGTGTAAGTAGTAGAGTGAAGAGTCCTGTTTATTTTAATTACTTCTTTCTGTATATTTCTGTTTGTTATTTTATGTTAATATACATTATCACTCTCTCAACAAATAGTTATTTATTCATAACAAGGTCGGAGCAGTTAGCAGCCACATGTCAGACATTGTTAAGACATCCACCATACGTTGCAGAGCACTGGATACGCCGGTATTTCTCTCAAGGGAGAACAAGCGATCCCTGTTTGCCCGCAAGGTACAGTTAAAGTCACCCATGATAATAAATGCATCAGAATGTGGTAGAGATTGCAATGATCGTTCTATTTTTTGAATAAAATTTATGGCAATTACAGGATCATGGGGTAGATATACTGATATTATATGTATTATTTTTTCTTTTATACTTAAGCTAGTTTTTTGGGCATAATCTTCAGATATAATTTCATGTTAATGAACAATAACATAAGGAGATTTTCTTACCGCAATTATTGTGCCAGTATAATCTTTAGAGGGGGGGGGGGGGGGGTGTAGAAAAAAGAATATGGTAGTTTTTGTGGGTGGTGACAAGGTGGTAAGGATGATGTATTGCTTTCTTGTAGGCACATCACATCGGGGGAGTATTGCTCTAAGAAATTTTCAAAGGATAACCATTTAACAGCACTTTTAAGACTTTTTCCATTTAATGTAATTAGACGTAAATTTTTCATTTTTGCAAACAAAAAGATAAGTTTTTTAAAAAAGCACTAAGAATTACGCCTCTGATGCTGTGTCCGAATCTCGTGAGGAGCTAAGTCTAAGGTTTCTTTCTAGTGATACAACGAGACGTTTACATCTTTCTTTTACAGCCCTATATCCTACAAGTGGATAAATTTCCTGAATCATTTGTATCAACAATGGAATTTCTGTCGTAAATCTGGATGCAACACTAACGGGTCGATCACTACCCTTTACAGCGATAAGAAGGGATCTGAAATCTTCATAAGTAAGAACATGCCTTTTTTCCTCGAAAATGCTTTTAAGGGATTCATATGCTTCATTTGGTTCTGGTTTCTCCTCTTTCTTCTTTTTCTCTTTTACTTTGTGACAAATGACTTGAACTTGAAGGCGGTGTAACATCAGCAAAGACAGGTCGACTTGAGATTGGAGGAGGCATGTTATTGTCGGCCATTTCTTCAGCTAGTTTTTTCTTTAAATTTTCATTTCCGGGGACTTCTGCTTCATTTGATGCCTGACGTTTCAATCCTGTTTTACTAGAATCTTGTTCAGTAACGGTCTGGGGATTTTTTTCATTTTGGTCTTCTTCCTCTTCTTCTAACACATTGATCACTCTTTCGTCTGTAGTTTTTAGGGTGTTTGGGCAGTTCCTTGAAATGTGTCCTTCAGACTTGCAGAGGAAACATTTTAAATCATTTGATAGAAAAACTCTATATATATATATATATATATATATATATATATATATATATATATATATATATATATATATATATATATATATATATATATATATATATATATATCATCTTTGATTATGATCGACGATGGCATTTCTACTTGATCAGGAACTATAAATACTTGTCTTCGAAAACTGCAAACGTGAGAGTATTTTTCTATTCCAACTCCTACACCCATAAATGATACTGGTGAGAATACTTTTAAACCGTGATTTCTTAGAGCTTCTTCTATGACTTCGTGACCAATAACTGGTGAAACATTGGATATTATTATTCTGTTTGCTGGTGTTATTAGCCTTCTTGCTGTAATGGTGGTGTTTCCAATGGTTATACATGCATGTTCGGAAATAAATATATCAACACAATCCTTAGATGAAAGGTAAATGCATACTCTAGCATTAGATATCTTGGAGGCAAATAGAATATTTTCCGGTTGGACAATCTCCCCAATGCCGCAAATATAATCTTTAATCGTTATATGCTTAAACGATGTGAAAACTATTGCTTGATCTTTTTTGGGTGTTTAAAATGTTGAACGACTCTTGAAAATAATGGTCTCTTATTCCTGGATTCTGTAGTCGTCATTTCATCTTGCAACGGGTTATTAATTTGTGTATTTGTCAGTACAGTTAAGTTACGTGTTTGTTCTGTTGGGGAAATGGTAATTAAGGGCTCTGCAGCAGAGCCACCCCCGTGATCGGAGGTCATGATACGTATAGTCGGATCCATTATATTAATATTTTCATCCTGCCTCTAAGGAGAAGCTAACTTCTCGTATCTTTGGCAAAACTCCAAAGAGTATGTCTATATTATCTTATCACACTCGAGACTCGATAAGCAAATAAATAAATAAATGGAAACTGTTTAACTTAAACTTTTATGGTAAATTTGAATTGTTCAAATTGCTGCTTCTAAAGCAAATAAAACTTACTTTTGATTTACTCTGGCAGAGAATAACACTATTTAATAACACTAACTAAAAAATTATATTAATCAGCGCACTATAACCGTCAAAAAACAGGAAAAACCCACCAGCTCTCAAGAAAACGCGCGCGCGCGCGCGCGCGCGCGCGCGCGTGTGTGTGTGTGTGTGTGTGTGTGTGTGTGTGTGTGTGTGTGTGGGTGTGGGTGTGGGTGTGTGTGTGTGTGTGTGTGTGTGTGTGTGTGTGTGTGTGTGTGTGTGTGTGTGTGTGTGTGTGTGTGTGTGTGTGTGTGTGTGTGTGTGTGTGTGTGTGTGTGTGTGTGTGTGTGTGTGTGTGTGTGTGTGTGTGTGTGTGTGTGTGTGTGTGTGTGTGTGTGTGTGTGTGTGTGTGTGTGTTTGTGTGTGTGTGCGCGTGCGCGCGTGCGTGAGTGGGTGCCTGCCTGCCTGCGTGAGTGGGCGCGTGCGTGCGTGCGTGCGTGTGTGTGTGTGTGTGCAGAGTACATAATAATAATATCTCCAGCAAATGTATGTACTCTGCACATGCGCAGGCCTTTTCTATAAAATTCAAATTTCCCGCCAAAACTAACATAGCAACCCTAGAAAAAACACAGCATAAAACATACATCACTTAACCTTAGCAAACAAATAAACATAACCACAAATTTTCACATGGTAAGCTCATAACAAACAAGCATGCGTGTGCAAACCTATAACATTCGACATATACAACGCGTTGTAAGACTGTTGATTGGCAACCAATAACCTAAGAGCACAGTCGGCTAGCGGGAATCGGAGTCCTATACGTCACAGAGACAAGACATACTTGATGTCAACAAACATAGCCTATGACATACAATACTTAACATTCAGCATGGAGAATCGGGAGTCCTAACTTCACAATCGGCTAGCGGGCAGCACCCGGCATAACCTAACAAACAACGCATGTGTGTGCCTTAACCTATCATTCTCGGATAGCGGGAAGCAGAATGCTTATATGTCAGACTTAACCTCAAATTAACACGTGGATGAGCTCCTAACAAACATTCGTCTAGCGGCAAACCCTCTTGGAACCTGACAGCAGCAGCCGTCTTGGAACATGAGAACTGACAGGTTACCCGCTACCAGATGGCCGGTTGCTGCAGCGGACATCTTGGATCATGTGACGTCACCTGACAGATGACAGTTGACTCCGCCATCTGGCACTCGCTGACAGATAGTGGCAGCGACGGAACATGTGACGTCAGCTGACAGATGACAGGTTTGGAACATGTGTCGTCAGCTGACAGATGACAGGTCAGGTGAGAGCTGACAGGCTTGAAACATGTAAGGTCAGTTGACAGATGACAGGTTAGCAACCATCTTGTAACATGTGACGTCAGCTGACATATGACAGGTGACAGGTAACAGTAGGTATATATGAAAAGTTCTGAAGCCACCACCTTCCACCACCCGGCCATTGGGCCGGCGCGATGCGCCGGAGTGACGTCATAGTGACGTCACTGGACAGAGAGCCAATAAGGGGCAAACCTGAGATGACGTAATCCAAGATGGCCGACCGGAAGTAAAAAACGCGGGAAATTTACATTTTTAACGACCTGTCAAAGTAAGAGGGCCCGCTATTTTGATTTTTGGTAATGTGACGTACGCAAAGATGGCCGTTTGCGCATGCGCAAACCAACTTTCTTATTACTAGACGTAGAAGTATAGTTTTTAGTATCATGTTACTCGTCTCAACGAGTGTAATTCAAAGATAGCGGTTTGCGCATGCGCAAACCCAACTTTGTTAATAGTAGACGTAGAGGTATAGTGTTTGGTGTCATGTTACTCGTCTCAACGAGTGAAATGAAAATATGGCGGTTTGCGCATGTGCAAACCAACTTTGTTATTATGCGGTGTAGAGGTTTAGTGTTTGGTGTCATGTTACTCGTCTCAGCGAGTAGAATTCAAATATGGCGGTTTGCGCATGCGCAAACCAACTTTGTTATTAAGCAGTGTAGAGGTATAATATTTGGTGTCATGCTACTCGTCTCAACGAGTGAAATTCAAATATGGCAGTTTTCGCATGCGCAAACCAACTTTTTTAGTTTGTAAGTTAACCCCCACGTGTTTGGTATCGTGGTAATTGTCTTGATGAGTAGAATTCAAATATGACAGTTTACGCATGCGCAGACTACCTTTTTTAGTTTTTAAGTTAACCCCTACGTGTTTGATCTTATGTTAATCGTCTTGATGAGTAGAAGCAAAATTTGGCAACATGGTGCCTGTCTTGTTGAAATAGTAGTAAACAAACACCGGATATTTTGCGGTCTTGCAAGTCTGAGCACGCTCGCAATGGAATTTTAGAAAATGTGACTACCAGACATGTTGAATCAAGCAGAATTATCTAGATGTATGAGTATTTCGATTGTTATCTCGTATGTTTTTCATTGCAAAACAAAAATGCCAAGACTTATTGATAGTTAATATGGTTGTTTTTAAACAACATACTCGTTTATAACCAGTTTTAATATCATAACTATATATTACGGTATGTTATAATACAATTAAAGGCATTTCACTACGTATATGTTTTTATTTTATTATAATTCCTATTTACAGCGAAGCAGTGTAATAATTAGAAAAGATATACCAAACAGCATATATTAACTACAAAGTATAGAGGTCGTCACAGGTGAATTTAACAATTGATAGTTGCATAAATGCAAAAAGTTGAAACAGGCTATTTTCAATATCTAATTTACTAAAGACAATAGCCAGATATGCGTGTTATGAGAACTGCATTTCATTGAAACGTATAAATGGTTTGCACATTTAATCATAATTACAGTTGATCGCAATAGATTTTTAAAGTTTACACAGAAGCCAAACAGAAAATACAACCAATGAGAGTACATGAAGAGGGCGAAGAAAGCAGCGAAACCTTTTTAACAACAAAGCATGCAGCAATAAGGTTAATTTAAATCTAAATGTTGAAGATAGTCGGTGTACGAAATTATAATTGTATCAACATGTACGATGAGAGTAATGATTCTGGAGTCACAGATCCAGAACATAAGAGAAAACGGTATAATATAAACGAAAATGATGGTCCTGAGAGCATCAAACATGCTACTAACGATGTTTGTGAAGATAGTTATTGAGGTCAAATTGATGCAGCTCCGCGACAGAATATTAGTGAGATTAAGCAAGAAAGTAGAGTGCTGCTAGAAACAAGGTATACCATTACTTCAGCTCTAAGTGTTGCAATTGGTTTATCAAAAGCGGCCGGAGTGATTCCAATAATTAAAATTGTAAATATAATTTAATTGTTTACCGAGTTAAATTGTAATATATCATATGGAAACAGCCGCGGCGCATGACTGTTCCGACCCGACGTTCCCGCCACATGGTGGAGGGGGTCTAACCTGAGATTACATCAACAGGGTGGATATGTCTAACCTGAGATGACGTCATCGTCACACCGCCAGCACTGCGCATGCACGCAGTCGCGTCACAGTTGACGTTACAGGGTGGAGGGGTCTAACCTGGCTGGTGAGATGATTGGTTTGAGGAATGATTGTTGGCAGGTCAGAGGTGTGCAACTAACCTGAAAACCTGAGATGATTGGTCTGAGGAACGATTGTTTCGTCAACAGGGTGGATTCATCAGAGGATGAAGGAGTAAAGAAGACTTAGGATGACCTAGAGAGATGGTTCCTTCGGATTAAATTATGACATACATTTAAAACGATTGTTTCGTTTAATAATTTTATAAAATTCGTTAGCATGGATAGCTGTCTGTCGTGTTAGACACTTGTCCAACACCTGTCTGTCCTGTAAGACAGCTGTCTGTCCTGCTAGACATCTGTATATCCTGCTAGGCAGGATCTATCCTGTTAGGCAGCTGTCTATCCTGCTAGATAGTTGTCTATCCTGCTAGATAGTTGTCTGTCGTTGGTTGTACCTTGGAGAGATTGGTCTAGTTTTGGCTACCATAATATAGATGCATATGTAATCATGAGTTTTACAATAGTTTGGTATATCCTAAACGTGGATGTATCATACTAAAAGGTTTGAACGACTTGTGGTAGATTGACTTAGGTGAGTTTACTGACTATCATCGAGAAAACTCTGGCTACAAATACATTTTGGTGGTTATAAATCGATTTTCAAAGTATGTGTGGACTCGTCCACTTAAATCTAAAATGCTGAATATGTGACTAAAGCTATGGTGATATTTTAGCTAATAGTACAGCGCCCTCTAACATTCAATCTGATCTTGGCCGAGAATTCTATAACTCTAAATTTAACATCTTAATTAAAAAATACAACATTAATCACTACAGCACTTATAGTGTGAAGAAGGCTGCAATGGTGGAGAGTCATACGTACCTTAAAAGAAAAGATATCTAAAAACTTTAACTTATTTGGTTCCTACAAATGGTTTAATCCAGTACCTGATGTTACGGCTGCCTACAGCGCTACTGTTCATCGTACAACTGGTGTAAAACATCAAGATGTTAATAAGAAAAATGAAGAGACTGTTCTTAAACAAGTCTACTCAAATATTAAAGTGTTTGACCAGAATAAATTTAAAGTGGGTGATGTATGTTTCTTGGATAAATGCAGATGATGTTAAATAAGTTTATATTTAATGTATTAATGTACTTAGAACAAAAGTTTTTGTTAAAATTAATGTTTTTTTAAATTTTTTCCATATGGAATATATTACAATTTAACTCAGTAAACAATTAAAATGTATGACGTAAATCAATATCCTGAATAAACTTCTCCTGTAGTACATCTGCTATCTGTAGATCGTTTCTATTCGTCTTAAGGTATTTTACTTCGGTCTTTTTTCTATTAAAGAGATTTGTAGAATTTGCTTCATACATGCTTAGAACCACTGCGGAATCAGGATTTTTATTTTTAAAGTTTCTAACAGCTCTTCGAAAACTTTTCTTCTGCGTTATCACTGCATGATATGGGTATCTAGCGTCTTTCTCATTTCTTGAAAGTAAACCAAATACACATATTTTCATCTGTTACTTGGTTTTGGGCATATATCTTCGAGATGTTTTGTGACTTTAGCATTTGTTTCGCGCATACGCTGCACTTCATCATCTATCTTCATTAATTTTACTTCAATTTCTTTAAGGTTATCCTTGTATTTTTGATTAAATTCATATACGAAGAAATCAAAAATAATTTGATTACACTTTACATAGAAACGATTGGATATCCAACAAGTCAAATTTAATATTAAATCTTTGCAGACATATGTACCAGATATCAAGTTGTTTTCAGCTTGTCTTCCACCAAAGTCCATCAAGTATGTAGCGGTTGTTGGTGTTAATTGAAATGTTGCAATCCCTTCTAGGGGGGCAGTATTCCGGCCCACTGGAGATGACTCTAAGTGGGCTCCTTCGGTTTGAATATTTAGGGTATCGGTATTCCGATACCCCAAATGTCCCTTTAGCTGACTGTTGTAATAGGCAATCAACTCTTTAGTTTTCTTATTTTCCAACCAATGTCTGAATCTTTTCTCACCACTCTTACACAATTTTGTCGCATTGTAATAACCAGTGTTCTTATCAATAATTAATTGAAAGTCTCCAAATAAACCATATCAAAAGTTTTCTTTAATTTGCTGGTAACACACATCACTTAATGTAGCCATTTGAACATATAGAGCAGATTGAAGCACGTCTTACTTCTACAACTAAATTTTTGAATGAGCTTACAAATGTGTACGACAATTTATAGATGTTCACACCACTTACGGTTTAAGCTTGTGTTTATTAATATATGTTTTACACGTCTTACTTACCTAATAAATAAAACATATCTGTTCACTTTATGTGTATTTATTAACAAACATGTTTACGATATATATCTTTAATTACAGTGTTATATTAAAAACAAAAGTACATCAACATAAATATAGTTAGATATACAAGAGAACCAGTTGATATACACATAGAAATATAATTTGAAGTGAACCGATATGAATCACTTAATATAAGGGTTCTCCAATCAGATGTCTCATCACGGGTACCGTTATCAAACAGGAAAATAAGTTTATAGCGCACCATATCACTCTTAATTTTGGATATGTTGTATGTTGAAACTTCAAGCATCTCATCGTTGTTTAGGTATGTTGTTGGAAGACTAAACCATTTCATACAGTTATCGTCATCGAAACAAATTCTCACTTCTGTAACATTTGGTGGTTTGTAGATATAAAACATATTTTGGCTTAGGGCGGTCAGGATGATGAAACCTGCTTTAAAATGGGTCATTGTATATCGTGTGTATTTCTTTAAAACGATTAAGTACTTGCTTCTTTGCAAAGTGTAAGCATTATAACATACAAACTCGGAATGTTGATTCATAGTCTTTTAACATGATTTATGAGTTTTACAACCTCCTCGTCACACGGTAGCTCCTTCTTAGTAACACATTTGAGTACATCAGCAACACAATAGAGGAAATCACTAAGTTGAATATCAAACTTCAAATTACTTAGAAACTTCACCTTTTCGTTGATGATTTCAACTAGATCTAGTAGCTGTTGAACTGCATCTTCGGTTAAATAAAAAGTATGAGTCATCTGAGATTGATATACCTTTACTGCTTAGTATTTTAATTGGTTTGACGATACATACTCCAATATTTTAAGGTTCAATCTTATTACCTTTGGTAAAGTACTCTTCAGCTGCTTTTGTCAGTGTTGAAATAAAATAACCCCATTTCCATGAGCCAGATGAGATTGCTATATTTGGACTTGGTTGATATAGGCTTGTATTTACAATTTTAATTATTGGAATCACTCCGACCGCTTTTGATAAACCAATTGCAACACTTAGAACTGAAGTAACGGTATACCTTGTTTCTAGCAGCATTCCACTTTCTTGCTTAATCTCACTAACATTCTGTCGCAGAGCTGCATGAATTTGACCCCAGTAACAATCTTTACAAACATCGTTAGTAGCAGGTTTGATGCTCTCAGGACCATCATTTTCGTCTATATTATACCGTTTTCTCTTATGTTCTGGATTTGTGACTCCAGAATCATTACTCTCATCGTACAACATGTTGATACAATTATAATTACGTACACCGAGTATCTTCAACATTTAGATTTGAACTAACCATATTGCTGCATGCTTTGTTGTTAAATAGGTTTTGCTGCCCTCTTGCCCCCTTTTCATGTACTCTCATTGGTTGTATTTTAGTGAATTTTCTTAAAAAAAATTCACTAATGAGGAGATCCCGACTTTTGAATTTTGAAAAAATTTCTTCAAATGAGCCCTAATTAGGCCCCCCAGAAGACATATCCGGGGTCAGTTTCAATTTTTATATTTTTATATATATATATTTATATATATATATATATATATATATATATATATATATATATATATATATATATATATATATATATATATATATATATATATATATATATATATATATATATATATATATATATATATATATATATGTATCACACCGATAACTCAAAAAATAATGGGCCGATTTTGATAAAATTTGGCGAAAAAATTCCTTTTGCAAATAGCTTGGATGAGTTCGTTAGTCAGGAAAATCTGCCCAGGTTTTCCCGGAAAATTTTGTGTTTTCTTTCGAAAAAAATTTATATCTCCGGAATTAACAAAGTAAGGGCAACCAAATTTGGTACGCAGGTTTACATCCTTATGGGTAAGTTACCTACCAAAATTTAGCTATGTAGGTCAAAAGACAAAAAAGTTATAGGCATTTAAAAATAAATAACTTGGGGTTTTCCTCAAAACGTCAAAGTGGCGATTTAAAATGTCAAAATTGGCAACATTTAGGCAAATAACTTAAATCTAATACGGGCTATAGAAATAAAATGTCTCAAGAAGGATGTTTTACAAACCCTAAAGTCTTAGTTTCAAGCGTCATTGTCCTTCATTTTACTAAAATGTTTGCAGAAAATTCATTTCAAATAGACCCTTTCTTTGATGCTTGGCAGTAGCCTTAGCTATAGAGTTTATCATTTAATGGTATATAATTTTTGTCGAATTTTCATAAAAAATTAATAAAGCTAAATATATCCGTTATTATATAAGATATGAAGAAAATTTGTATATATGAATTATAGGGTGTCTTGAGCTACATCTTAAAATAATATTTCTGCAATCACAGGTGGCCCATAAGTCGTTGGTGATACAAATTTCCTTTTTTTAATCAAACACGCCCTATGTTATTGCATTTTTGCATTTTCCATCGAAATATAATGCAAGTGCGTTATGGGAGCGAATTTTGATCAAATGTTTCATATTTGAACATCTCAATTTGCTATTAACCTATAAGGTTGACCAAGAAACGTGTTTTTTCGGGAACATTTTAAGTTTACTTTTGGAAATTTTTGTACATTTTCACACAATAAAGTTATTTTAATGGAATATGGCACATTGTTTTTACTATATAGGTTATACTGGTAACCAAATTTGATGCTTGCTTTCTTAAAAAAAACACATATTTGTTATTAAAAAGATTTTTATGAAAATTCACTACCATAACGCACTTGCTGCGTCCAGAATTTTTCTGTTTAGCTTCTGTGTAAACTTTAAAAATCTATTGTGGTCACTTATGAATGTCTTCATAATACTGTTTCAACTGTAATTATGATTAAATGTGCTGACCATTTATACGTTTCAATGAAATGCAGTTCTCAATACACGCATATCTGGCTATTGTCTTTAGTAAATTAGATATTGAAAATAGCCTGTTGTAACGGTATAAATTGGATAGCTAAACATCTAAGCTAATTTGGACGTATTTGTGGTTCCTCCCCTGCTTTGTAAAAAGAATTATTGGCGAAAATGTGGTTAATTCTTCTGGATATCCCTCGTATAATGAATCGAATTTAGATCTTTCGTAAATTATTTATATTTGTATTACCCCTGGTATATCGGGCCGGCTTACACGCTTGCGTGACGTGGCCGTAGTTCGGAAAGGGTCCGCATGTTGAAGAGGATAGATGGCTGGAGACGTATGTGATGCGAGAGAGAGCGAAGGATGGGGCAGCACCTGTGTTTTCGAGTCGGAGATATGAATGTGCTGGAAGTTTCGAGAGAGAGTTGGTTGGTAATTTTTGTGGAGTTAACACGTGGTTCCGTCTGAGGAGCAAGTTTTGGATATTAAGTATCCTCCCTTGTGGGTTTTGTTGCTCTCAGAATTTAATCTGCAGTCTTTCTGGTTATGTCGTAATGTACGGATTCAGTGCCGAAGGCTGTGGAGAGACCCGTTTAGGGGATTTAAGGACCACATTTATCGTATCCCGTTGTGGAATTTCGTTTCCCTCTCTGGAGGTAAGAAATCATTCTCTCTCTTAACTGTAACACCTTTAGCATCCCGTTACTCGTTGTTTTTAGGGTTCAAGTACCGGCTAGCGTCTCCAAGTACCGACTAGCGTCTTCAAGTACCGTTTAGCAATTTCAAGTACCGACTGGATTTTTCTTGTACCGGAGATATTATTCTCGTACCGACGAAGTCTTTATGTAGGGCGATTAGTGTGCCGAATAGCCTTGTGGTAGGCAGCATTATGGTAGTGGGCGATATCTTTGGTAAATTCACGTACCGTAAATTTGGAGTGGACAAGTCTCACATGGATGAGCGAATTTTGAGGTACCGAACAAAGTATATGGCTACTGAATTAAATGGAGGAATGAATTAAGATCTCAGTAAGAAGGTCTTCCCTATCGTCGTCGCATTGCCGTACCGTTTTTGCATTGTTCCCGTGGTTGCATTATTCCTGTGGTTGCAGTCCCGTATCCCGAGAGGCCTTGGATTGGTTTGGAATTTGATGGTAATTAGATGGCCTAGAAGCCCAGGAATTTAAGTAAGAATTTTCCGTTTTGTGATAACGTATAAAGTGATAAGAGACATTCTTGATAAGGTACATTTTTGATATTCATGTGTGTTAAATTTATTAAAATCAAATCGAATGTATTTTATTTTAACGTCACTAAATATGGTACAGATTTTTATAAGACCATTATTAATATAATTGCTTCACTTTTGAGAGTACCATTAGTTATCATTTACTGTTAGCATTAGACCAGCTTATTGATTATTATTTGGGACTTGATCTTTAATCAAGCCACTTACCGTAATTATCGGGTAATTAAGTAATATTTGGGGAAAATGATTTGTGAGCTTTGCGTGCACGAAAAGTGGGATTTTCCGTAGAACAACGATATTTGTAGTACATTCATAGATATTCAGTAAAGATCTTGAGTATTTGGTAGTAAGCCATTTCTGTGATATTATAGAGACTTATTTATATTTATATTTTATTTTTATTAATTTAGATCAGAATTTTAAAACAACTTTTCATAAAGTCTTGTATGCCAAAGAAGGTTAATAAAAGCCCGTATTTTATCATATTTTAGATGTTTTGGTTTTGTGTGGTTGTGTTTTCTTTTCAGGACTGTTGATAGATTAAGATCATTACCGTTATCTTTATTTGTGGGTCTATGAGACCATACCGTTCCGAATTTTAGTTGATGTTATCGTAATTACATCTCCCTTGTAGCTTCCTGTGCTCGATTGTGGTTGGCTATAGTTGCCAGTGTGATCCAAGAGTTCTTGGTTGTGTTGGATCTGGGCAAGGAAGCAGATTAGTAACATCTTATTAGAATATCCGGGAGTAGAGGTTAAACAATCAAGTGGCGCCCCTAATTAAGATCTTATTTTAACCCACGCCCATCTCCACTGTATAAAAGCTGGCGGCCCTCTAACTTCCCGGTAACTTAGCTTATGCCAATGACAAATTAGATTTGTGTGTAGGTTAGGAAATATTTGAGCATTTGTCATCTGGTATAAAAGGAAGCGCGGCGGGGTCATATAAATTTTGGCCCATGCCCACTTTGGCGTCGCACTGTGTTTCAACTTTTTTCATTTATGCAACTATCAATTGTTACATTCACCTGTGACGACCTCTATACTTTGTAGTTATTATATGCTGTTTGGTATATCTCTTCTAATTATTACACTGCTTCGATGTAAATAGGAATTCTAATAAAATAAAAACATATACGTAGTGAAATAACTTCAATTGTATTATTATGCTATTAAAACTGGTTATAAACGAGTAGGTTGTTTAAAAACAACGATATTAACTATCGATAGGTCTTCTTTTGTTTTGCAATGAAAAACATACGAGGTAACAATCGAAATACTCATACATCTAGACAATTCTGCTTGATTTAACATCTCTGGTAGCCACATATTCTAAATTTCCATTACGAGCGTGCTCAGACTTGCAATACCGCAAACATCCGGTGTTTGCTTGTTTTACTACTATTTCAACAAGACAGGCACCATGTTGCCAAAATTTGCTTCTACTCATCAAGACGATTAACATAACATCAAACACGTAGGGGTTAACCTAGAAACTAAAAAAGTTGGTATGCGCATGCGTAAACTATTATATTTGAATTCTACTCATCAAGACGATTACCATGATACCAAACACGTGGGGGTTAACTTACAAACTAAAAAAGTTGGTTTATGCATGCGCAAACTGCCATATTTGAATTCCACTCGTTGAGACGAGTAACATGACACCAAACACTATACCTCTACACCGCTTAATAACAAAGTTGGTTTGCGCATGCGCAAAAATCCGCAAAAATCAAGTCAACGATTGCCGCCTGACTTCGGTATTAATCAACAACCCTATATTCAAACAAATTAATAATAATTATCACCTAGTGATTCCAGCAACAGAAATATCCATGGAAAAAGTTTGTGCAAAAAATGGATTTATCAATATCGATAGTCCTAGCCTATTAAAATTACCACGGGGGTGTCAAGTGAAGACCGGGCTATTCCAGTTCATCAATAAAGAAAGCATTATTAATGGCAAGCCTTTCCTTTTGCCTACTGTCGGCATCAACAATATATCACAGAAAAACAACATTAGCCATATTAACCTACACCGAGTCAACCTGAAGGACATCTCCAAACTACAGAATCATGCGACATACCTTAGTGTGCCTGTCAATAATGAACAATTCAACCATCCAGCATATGTTTCTATAATAACACTTGTGATTGTATTTGTCTTACTATGTATTTTTATCTATAAGAAAAGGTTTCAGAAAAAGACTAAACCTGTAAGACCAAAAGAAATAGAATTGCACGAAAACAACACTCCAGGTATCGTTTTCTAACTTCAGGAGGGACGAGTTATAGTATAAACCCATTTAAGAAATATATGCAATGTAAATATCAAATGGATATTTAAACCTCATTTCTCTAAATACACTGTCATTATAGTTATTATTTAATTACACTAATTTTGTAACCACTTAATGCAAGTTTACGTTAACTTGGAAAACCATTAATATTGCCTAATATTTGTATGTATGTGTTTAATATATAAGCAAATCGTTCAATTTGTCTCTAGTTCTAGTACTTGTAACTTGTAACTTCGCGCTGCATAAATAAATAAATTATATTTTTTAATTATTAATTTATTAATTCATAAAATTCCCTACACTACCCCCCCCCCCCCCCCCCGCCCTACTGCCCCTATCACAGACCAAACTCACATATAATATGCAAGCGTTGATTGTCGCGCTACCTTGCAATTGTGTATCTATGATTATATGCATAAAGCAGTTGTCTTTAAACTTAAAGAAATATGCCCCAGTATCTTGAAATGATGCAGACATCTAGTGAATAGTGTTAGCATATAGACGCTCAGGAATTAGATAGGAATGAGAAAGAATATAAATTGATAAGCGGTGTTGGAGCTTCAACATATGTTTTACTGTTCTTATTTTAATTACTTGTAAAATATTATTCCGTTATTGTAAAATACAAAAATTTTAAAAAATTAAGTAAGCTGTACGAAAATAATTTGGTTTTTACTCAGTTTTATAATTAAAACTATAACCAGAATTCTAACAATTTCCTACAGTATAGGAAATAACTTAATTATTGTAATTTATCTTAATTTGCTAATTTTTGGAAGTGTCAGGTTTAAAATTATGTTTTGGGAAATTATATTTGTTTAAAGTAGTGCTTAACACAGATTGTAGACTTTACACAGTGATTATAAAGAAAATGTGACAATAAAATCATTAAATACGTACTTGTTTGGGACAGGTTAAATATATTTTCGAACCCACTTACGTTTTGCATTTTTTCATATCCTGGCAAAGACTACAGATATTTTTAAAAGAGCCCGTATGATTGCTACGTCTCTATCGAAAATCTAGCTTTCATTCATATTTACAAACTTTTAAAATTTCAGTCCATAGTTAAATAAATAGTTCTAGTGTGAAACTTTCTGTGCAAATAAGCATGTGCTAAGTAAACAAACCAAAACAAATAATGATTAATGTACTCACAGTGGCAACTTTTCCCCTAAATCTGTCAACTGAAGTCCTAATGGGTCTCTCATGGCTTTCACTTTCACTCGAACTCCCAGCCTTTCCGGTGTCCGTCTATATACGTGAGCGTTTAAATGTGTTCGTTAATAAATATTCTGAAAAATAACTTTACTTCCAACTTTCCCCTCGTGTCACCTATATATATATATATATATATATATATATATATATATATATATATATATATATATATATATATATATATATATAAGAATAAAGTTTTGTACTTTATCAAGGAATGTCACGTTACTTTTGGAGAAAAGAGAATGTTCAAAATTATACGTTTTGCAGAGGGTAACTTAACTTTTACTATACTTTTATGGTAGTGCGCTTTTTACGGAAGTGGATTATTAACGAATTTTCATTTTTCTTCAAGTCGCTGTTAGCGAAATATCTACTAGGTCTTGACTTTATGATAGCGAATTTTTATAGGTTTTCTTAAAAGATTAGGGCTACTGAGTTAATCAAATTTAAAAAACAAACAAACAACCCAAAAGATTAAACATATGCCGGCCTGTGTCCAAACTGGTCGATTACAGAAAATAATAAATAAATATGAGGAGCATACAGTAGAGTCTCGGAACGCAAACTAATTACTATAATTGCTATGGATTACCAATATATATATATATATATATATATATATATATATATATATATATATATATATATATATATATATATATATATATATATATATATATATATATATATATATATATATATATATTAAAATGCAATAGGGGTATTTAATTTTAAAAAAGGAAACTTGTATCGGACTTATGGGCCATCCTGTGAATATCAAAATAATCTTATAAGATGCAGCTCAAGAAACGTATAATAAACCTATACATTTTTAAAAATATTTTGTATAACTCACTTTTGATCAAGCTAGAATCTTAAAATTTGGTACAGAGTATAATCACTGCGAAGACAGTTTGCTTACGTAATTACTTCAGAATACCTTAACTATGTTTGGAGATGCAAAAACTTTCCAAAAATAAAATTGCAAATTAGGATAACCAACGAACCCATTCAAGCTGTTAATAAACTATTAGGTAATATTTAAGAAGATTCGTTAGCAGGGCTCGCTGATCAGCTAATCAGCCAATTAAAATAATGATAAAACTGTTATTGTGATAAAGTTTGGTACACCACTTACAATACCATCTACCCAAAATAACGTTTCTATGTTACTGGAGAATTGACTTATTATTTGTAAGTATATAATATAAGAGAACTCTCACTAATCCGGAACCTTTTTCTCCTTTCATTCGCTCAATAGTTTCATCATTTGTTAATTTTATTAAATTGATAATAACAGTTAAGGGCTTTAGTGTAAAATATAAGTAAATATATCGTGGTGGTATTACGTACTTTCTCATGTTCCGTTTTTCTAGGGACTGCTGTGATAAATACCTTATCAATGTGTCAGATTCTATCCGAAGCAACATCAGGTAAGCTTTTTTAATTATCTTTCCTTTAAATTATATATATATATATATATATATATATATATATATATATATATATATATATATATATATATATATATATATATATATATATATATATATATATAGCGTTACTCTAAGTCTGAAATGCCATTAGTCCACTCTATGTCAAACTTGGGACTTTGCTGCTATACGGTCGGCTAACAAACTGCTAACATACCTAGAGAACTGTAGAGTAGGGCATTACAGTTTTCTAATATTAAAAGTTATTTTAGAAAACCCAGTGACTCCGACCTTTGTCAATTTGAATAACAAGTCATCCTAAGTTCGTCAGTTTACATGGCCAATTCACCGGCGTGTCCTTTCCATTTATACGTATATAGTAACGCTAACACAATTTATGTCTTAAAATCATTCGACAAGATTTAATGTTTAAAGGAAAATTTGCTATTATAAGAATCGTAGTTAAGGGCGACAAATATATGCATCAAAATTAAATGCGTAAAGTGAAATACAAATCCAAAAAGATATAATAGGGTATTTCACAGATCCAGGTATTGTTTTCATCAAACACTGTATAAAGCACCATATTTAAAAATAGCTCACGATAATCTCTGGCGAGGTGCGGCTTGTGGATAAGTGCTGTGGTGCTGCAGAAGAACAAAAAATTCGAACAATCTTATTTCTAATTGGATAAAACCATTAAAATCCTAATTTATTGTCAGGAAATCGATACGTTGTTGTTTGAAAGCTCGCGGTTCTCTGGCGTTGAAGATTTGAGCAGGCGATCAAGGGTCGAACGCCAGTCCCAGTCAGTCAATTGGATATTGAAATAATGCAAGTTTCCTAGCGCGGTCAAAGAAGTCGCTGTCTAACATCGTTGTTCTTCCAGCTCGATTACGAGCAGTTCGACGGGCACCGCTGGCCATCGAATGGCTTCGGAACCGCCGAATGTACGCTAGAAAAGAGCTGCATATTTCGCATTTCGCAAGTTCTTAGCCGTTTGCCTTTCATTTAGCAAGCATGCATGCGTATATGTATAGTGTATATTATATATTATATGCATATTATCGTATTATTCGTAGGAGTTTCCCGTTTGTGATTCGTGTTAAAATGGATGTAATGTTTGAGTTAGGTAAGACTAAGTTTTGTAAACTTAGTTATCAGGAACAATTTAACGTAGCTATACAGGATGTTCCTTAATGATATGCGAATATTTAAGGGTGTGAATATACATTAAATATTAATGATAGTTTGCTTTATAACCTATGATCCAAAATGTTTTGTTACGAAAATAAGAGGTGAGAAAGTTTTAAGGAAAAATTGAAATTACTTAATATTTTCGAAACATCTTGAGATATTGCAGTGATATTTAGTACGAAGTGACAGCCAATAAATACGCATTTTTTTCAATAGAAATGTAATTTTCAGCTTTAGCAGTGGCGTGAGTACGGGCACTGACTTCGATAATTTTGAATAAAAAAATAGTATGCTAATGATTTTTCTCAACTAAAAATTAATTTTGATATCCTCGTTCTATTGGAAACATAAGAGTTCTCTTGAGTTGTTTTCCTGCAATTCGCTATTTTTTGAGTAAAAAAATAGAAACTGTTATATTGTCCGAGAAATCAATGTAGGTAGTTATTGTGCCATAAAATTAGCAGTTTTCTTAAATCAGCATTTTATTTATCCTTACATTTTTTTCATGCAGCACACCCAAAAATTTGAAGCACCAGCTGCCACTGTCTTTGGCCATATTTTTGTAACAATGACGTTATTTATTGTACGCAGCAGTAAGTTCTAGAAAACGAGACGTGTACCTTTGAAGCGCGTGCTCTAATTCCGAAGCGAGACGTCAGCGATGAGGCCGCCATGTAGGAGGATGCGAAAGGAAAGCTGACACGAGATGACGTGATAATTCATTGGGCTGTGAAACACCGTCTAAATAAGTAACGAAAAATATTCAAGAGCATTTACACCACGAGGCTCTATAATTGTGTTAGTTAGTGCCTGCAATTTGCTGAGGGCACCTCTTTTGAAAAAAACCTGACTTCTATCTTATTGTCTCGATCTAAATTTCGGTCCGAACAAAGGCCTGAACTATAGTTCTCAGTTGTATAAAATGAAATTTCACGCTGGTCTTTTCCTTTAGAAAGTGACAGGTTCAATTTGAGTTCCAGACAGTAATTCAGACTGAATAATTTGTTTTGATGTGCTGTTAATTTTCTGTGTAGTATCATAATAATAATAATATTAATATTAATAATAATAATAATAATAATAATAATAATAATAATAATAATAATAATAATAATAATAATAATAATAATAATAATAATAATAATAATAATAATAATAATAATAATAATAATAATAATAATAATAATAATAATAATAATAAAACTCAACAGAGAGTAGCTGATCAGTATCTTGTCATATATTCCACAAACGAGACTAAATACCATCAGATAGGCAGCTGAATATGAAATTACTAACATAGCGGTTACGGAAAATAACGAGATCTTGTTTGATGGTAGTAATCTGCAACCTTTACATACTGAGCAAGAAGAACGAACACATCGAGGGTAGAAAATTAGGAACTCCACGACAAATTGTCCACAGAAATGAGGCGTGCAGTCGCGCAGTATGAAGGAACAAATCCCCTTACGAGACCACCACTACCTAGGCTAAGATCATCTAGAAAGCTGGCAATTATATTGGAACTTTTGAACACAATAATTTTGCTATCGCACCTTTTAGAGATCAACACAATGGAGCACATGCATACACTGATTTACTGTGCAGTAACTGCAGCAATCAGAACCTTAGGCATTAAGATTTCTGATCGAAAGTCCAATCACAGAGACTCGCGTCAAAGAGTGCCCCCGTGGGAAAAAAGGTTGATAAGTAGAGTGGAAACACTTCGAAAAGAAATTGGACAGCTGACGCAATACATTGGGGGAGTACAGACAAGAAAATTGCAGAAAAGAATAGAGGAAATATTAGGCAGAGTTTGACAACACTCAGCACATGACCCAGTCAATCACACTGCACAAGAATGTTTGGACACCATAAAATAGAAGCTTTCTCTATATGTAGAACGGTCGAGGAGATATAAAGCGAACAACAATAGTGCGACAATATGATGTTTGAACGCTCTGAAAGGACTTTCTACCGTCCGTTTAATTCAACTAGGAATGCAGCCACCGATACTTTTCCAAATAAGGAACGAATTGAAGCGTTTTGGCAAAGTAAAACCACAACAGCTTTCTGCAATATTGGCGCCAGCAGGGTTAACGAAGAATATATAACTTGTCAGAGTTATGAACAGATGCATCATGAGCCGCTTACCACAGATGAAGTCTCCGAGGTTATTAAAGAGCTTCATAACTGGAAGGCACCCGGACCTGATGGCGTCCAAAACTTTTGGCTGAAGAGATTTGGATGTACACATCATCTATCCAATAACTTGTGTTCCGACCCTATATAAGTTGATCACATCCTGCGACAACATAATTACGATCCAGAAAAAAGGGTGTGCCAAAGGATATATAGGATGCAAAGAACAGCTAATAATTGATTCGGTTGTGTGCAATCAAGCTTACAATAGACGAAGAAATCTCTTTGCTGCCTACGTGGATTATAAAAAGGCATTTGATTCAGTTCCACACGAATGGCTCATAAGTGTACTGATGATCTATAAGATCGATACTTACATCGTGAGGCTCCTTGAACACACAATGTCTACCTGTAGAACAAAGATTCAGTTACGGGTACAAGCGGGTGACAACATCGTACCCAGGACGATACCAATTAGAAGGGGCATATTTCAAGGCGAAAGCCCATTGTGGTTCTGCCTCGCATTGAATCCACTATCAAACCGCCTCAACTCCACCAGATATGGCTTCAGTATAAAAAGCAATGGCAGCGAGCAAATAAGGCTAAATCATTTGCTGTATATGGATGATCTTAAGCTGATGGACTCCACAAAGAACCACCTGAAGCAACTCCTTAAAATCGTGGAAGGGTTTTCCAGAGATACTGACATGCAGTGTGGACTCGGTAGATGTCACACCTTATGTGTAGTCAGAGAGAAAATACAACCAGGTGTATATGAAATGCAGAACGGCCAGCAAATTGCCTCGATGGATGTAAAAGTGTGTTACAAATACCTGGGAATACAGCAAGCGAGGAAAATAAACCACTCGGTAATTAAGAACGATCTGACAAATGAGTTTACGAAACGAGTAAAGCAGGTGGTGCGATCACATCTTAACAGCAAGAACCTGACTAAAGCTCTGAATACATATGCATGTTCTGCACTTAGCTACTCATTTGTGATTGTGAACTGGAGTAAAACGAACATCGAAAATCTACAACGGAAGGTGCGAATACTCCTAACAAAGTCCAAAAAGCATCACCCCCGTAGTGCTATCGAGCGAGTGACCCTACCTAGACACCAAAGTGGAAGATCAGTGTTGGATATTGGTAAACAGTTGGACCAGCAGATAGTAAACCTGCGTACATATTTCCATCAGCAGGCGCTTACTTCTGAACTACACCGTGCCATATGCGAGGCAGATAATTCAACACCACTAAAATTAAAAGAAAGTGAAATACAAAGTCACCATCGGACTGATCAGGACAAGCTGCAATCTTGGATGCAAAAGTCTCCCTATGGGCGACGTCTGAATGAGACCTCACAGGCACATGTTGACAAATTGGCGTCGAACTACTAGTTGATGTCCGGACAAAAGTTTCCAGACACAGAGGGATTTTTGCTGGCCATACACGATCAGGTCATGCCAACAAGAAACTACCTGAAGTATATAGTTGGAGACAATTTGGTCCAAGATGACAAATGTAGATTTGGGTGTCAGTCATCAGAGACTATCCAGCATGTTACCCGAGGATTTCAAGCGTTTGCTACAACAGAGTATAAAGAGAGGCACAACGCAGTTGCGAAAATACTTCATCAAGAACTGGCTCTGAAATTGGGATTTTTAAATCTTAGTAAGGTGCCCTGCGATAGATACACTCTTGGGCCTGTTCTAGAGAACTCAGGATACAGGTTGTACTGGGATCGGACCGTGCTCACAGACCAACGTGTTGCCCACAACAGGCCAAATATAATAATAGTGGATAAGTGCAGCAACCAAGTGACGCTGATTGATGTAGCCATTCTGAATACTAATAATCTAGAGATAAAGTACAACGAGAAGACCATTAAGTACAGAGACCTCGAGATACAAGTAAAGAGACAGTGGAGGGCAGATACTGTCCGAGTGATTCCAATAGGCATGTTGTCAACTGGTGTGGTTCCTAAGAATCTTCGAGAGAACATTAAGAGACTGGGTCTTACTGGTTATGCAAAAGGCGGTAATACTTGCAACTGGCCACACCTTGCGGAGATTCCTGGGAAATGAGGATGTGTCGCGTTGTCGTTCAGGGCCCGACAACTGGAAAATGACTCCATCTGAGCTTAGTTCCTTTGGTATCTGAGATATCATACATAGAAGCATATCTTCTGGATGTAAAAGGTACAATTTTTATATAAATGCCCATTTATAAACTTTGATTTTAACAATTTCAGCTGGGATTAAGTTTTAGTTCCGTTATATAACTAAAATTGATCGATAAAAAAAAAATAATGTGGCCATATATCTTTACTAAGGCAATTGCTTTTAACTTTAGATAAATTAACCTGGTATCGAGTAGTCATAGACCTTTTCTCTAGACCTAATTAGAAGTAAAGGTTGGAATAGAAATAGAACTACTCAGTGCTTGCACAAATGGTGATGGTAGTTTATCCGTCGTTTGAAGCAAATCTATGTAAATTAATGTTAAAGTTAAATAACACCGAAAGTTTAGGAATTTTATATCCTATGTAAATTGGCCAAGTTCTTCAGAAGCTTTTTTTGATCTGCCTTTTTTTCTTACAAGTATGTGTCTTTTAAAAATACAGGCCAAGTAGGCGAGTGAATGCAGGGTTCAAACTATAAGGTACTGGGTTTGAGTCCTCTATTCAGACAGTCGTTTTTTTCATTCTAGTGCGAAATACCGGCTTCTGACAAGCTATGGGTGGATGGTCTCTTTTGTCAATATGTGTGTGTGTAAGCTCCCCCGCACAAGTCTAATACTTTAGGGTTGCAGAGTTTATCCACTATGGTGTAATTTATTATTATTTATTAAAAAATATATTGCCGCCAGAAAATCCTTACTTTTTAGTGAATTTTCTTAGAAAAAATTCACTAATGAGGAGATCTCGACTTTTGAATTTTGAAAAAATTTCTTCAAATGAGCGCGATCTAGGACCCCTAGAACCCATATCCGGGGTCAGTTTCAATTTTTATATGTTTATATGTTTATATATATATATATATATATATATATATATATATATATATATATATATATATATATATATATATATATATATATATATATATATATATATATATATATATATATATATATATATATATATATGTATCACACCGATAACTCAAAAAATAATGAGCCGATTTTGATAAAATTTGGCATGTACCTTTCTTTTGTAAATGGCTTGGATAAGTTCGTTAGTCAGGAAAATCGAACGAGGTTTTCCGAGAAAATTTTGAGTTTTCATTCGAAAAAAATCTTCTCAAAAAAGAATGGGCCGATTTAAATAAAATTTGGCACGTACCTTCCCCTCGTAAATGGCGTTGACAAGTTTGTTAGTCAGGAAAATCGGACGAGGTTTTCCGGGAAAATTTTGAGTTTTTATTCGAAAAAAAATTTTATCTCAAAGAATGATGGGCCGATTTTGATAAAATTCGGCATGTACCTTCCCTTTGTAAATGGCTTTGATAAGTTCGTTAATCGAAAAAATCGGACGAGGTTTTCCGGAAAAATTTTGAGTTTTCATTTGAAAAAAATTTTTATCCTAAAAAATAAAAAAATTATGATAACCAAATTTGGTAGGTAGATTTACGATATAAAAAGTAAACTATACACCAAAATTTAGATTTCTATGTTACAGGAAAAAAATTTATAATAAAATATGTTGTGCCAGATCATTTCTATGAAAATTCACTACCATAACGCACTTGCTGCGTCCGGGCTTTTATTTTTTTTATATTGATTTTAAATTATTTTCAACCTACCATCCAGCACACTAAACATCCTTTGTAATCGTTCTTTCGCTTTTTCTATCAGCGTTCTCATTAACGTACCTTATGGAAAGGTACCGCTATTCATTTAATTTGAGGTTTCTGCCTTTTCTATAGCCGATTTATTAGATACTTTATAAATAGATTAAATAAATATGGCACCAACGGGCATTTTCCTCTCACAAATTTTTTGATTTGAGTTTCAGTGTCATACCCATTGATGTCTATTATTGTGCTTTGATTTTTGTAGAGACTAGCTAAGTTAATTTAAATTTACTTACCATCTTAATATATAATTATTAACACAAAAGAAACACACTATGATATTAATAAACAAGCTACTTAGGTTTCGGTTTAATGAAATAGATTTACTTGGTTCAGCACTTACTTATCCTTTAAGCTAAATGGAATACATCTATCTACAAAAGTAGGTATAGATGATGTGTTCTGCAACCACCACTTCAAACACACGGCTCTGTGCCTGCGTGTGATGTCATGGTGACGAAACAAGATAGTGGGTTGGAAAAAAAGAGAAAACAGCTCTAACTTGAGATGACGTAATTCAATATGGCGGCCAAGATGGCCGACCGGAAGTGAACAATCTGGAGAGTTTGTAGTCAAAGTGATAAAACAAAGATGGTTGGTGAATAGAGAGAGAAAATAGATTTTTAATGAGATGACGTAATTGAAGATGGCGGTGAAGATGGCCAACTGTAGGTGAAAAATGTTGGAAATTTGAATTTTTAAAAGATATTTAGACTAATCCGTCAAAATAAAAGAGCTCACCGTCTTGATTTTTGTGAAAGTGACATATAAAAAATATGTCTGACAGCGCAGGCGCAAACCAACTTTTTTAGGTTAGACATCCATGGGATATCACCGTACTCGTATCGACGAGTGGAATTAAAATATGACATTTGCGCATGCGCAAACTGAAAATTTTGAATTTTCAAGTAAAGAGAACACATGTATATATATATATATATATATATATATATATATATATATATATATATATATATATATATATATATATATATATATATATATATATATATATATATATATATATATATATATATTAAAAAATATACATTATATATTAAAAAAAAAGGGAGCATACCAAGCAAGATGATGGCAACTATATGATAACAGCAAGGGGCTAGCTGCACGCAGGAAAATCCTGTCGAGACTTGCATGTGATATCGCTGGACTGGCCAGTGTCGGAATTGACCTCGTTTCAACTTTTATTACCTGTCAGAATTCGCAGCAGACCCATTATCAATTTTTATTTCCGGCCAGTGCTCACGCTGACCTCGTTTCAACTTTTGTTTCCTGTCAGAACTCGCACATAGATATGTTTTGTTAGCGCGTTCACTTTTAGTCGCACACAGAAGTTTGTAGAAGTATGCAGTATAACAGTGAGTTGTGGTATAGAACTAAAAATGGAATATATCATGAAGAGAATATCGCAACAATAAGAGAGTTAGTGCTGAACATACAAGAACAAACTTATATGGATGAACGCGAGTATGGAGGTGAAGATTACGCAAGTGGACATATAGTTGAATTGTGTGACGTATACTTAGTTGGTTACTGCTCCACGCAGTTCTTTGCATTATCACTCGTTCGATACCAACCAGGAGCTAATTTAAGTAAGCCGTTCTTCAGGTATTTACCAGAAGAAGCAAAAAACCAATATAAATTTTTACGATGGAGACGACAACAACAGAGAAGGTTGCTGTAGCGGAGAAGGCTCCAGAAGCGGAGGTTGCAGCAACAGATAAAGTGAAACTTGAAGCTGTCAAAGGGTGGGACAAGGGTTTATTGAAACTTGTAAATTCTCAAGCTGTGATGACCTCTACAAATTTGAAAAACATCTATATGGTATACTGCTCTACGATTACAAGTCTCGCGGTGAACAAAGTAAATCCTTTAATTTTCTAACACGAAAGATTCACCATACAGATGTCACCGAAATGTTATATACAATTTGTAGCGAATATTTTGATAGTCTTCCAACTAATGCTGATAGGGATGCATATGAGAAAGAAGGTTGTGCTGGTGTAGAAAAGTTTGTTAAAGTCTGGCATGAACATGTTGAATGCTTTGGAGTGTATTACGGATCTGACGACGATGAAAACAAAATATTATAAGGTATTCAGTGCTCGCAATAGATTTTTAAAGTTTAACAGTAAACCAAGCAGGCAAGTACAACCAGTGGGAGTGATGGAAGGGGAACAACAAAACCTACTTAAGATTCAGTGTTACAACAGTAAGCTCACTTCAAGTCAAACATTAAAGAGTGTTAACATGCATCATTGTGATTGCATTAACATGACGTGCGGTGATAGTTCTGATTAAACACATGGTGTAGATGTTAACGATGGACCTGAGGTCTTCAGACCTGTTAATAACGATTCTGGTGAAGATTTTTATTGGAATCGAATTGATGCAGCTCTACGACAGAATATGCATTTTCTGGACATCTGCGTATTGAAACCCACAAATCGAAAGTATGTGAGCAGTGGAAAGTTGAACAAGTGCATATGTTAACTCAAGCTTTTAGAAACAGAATGGCTACTTATCGTATATATGAAAAGGGTATTGATATTAAACAGTTTATGGAAGCAGTAAAACATAGAGTGTTTCATCTGGTTGAGGCTGCTTTAGCTAAACATGATAAAATTAAAATGAATCTAGAATTGTTTGGCTTATATGTGCTCCAAAATCGAAATAGAAAAGAAATTAAATCATTCAATACTAAAAACAAAAATGTTACAGTTTCAACTATGAAAATACATATCAAGAATTCACTGAGGAATTTAACGCCAAAGCTTTGGAGTTTGCAAAAGCCGAGAGCGGATGGATATTGGAGCGTCTGATGTGGCTGGAAATAAATATGAATAAATATCGTTTTAGGTCGGAGCGGTGTCAACATATAAATTGTCGGCCACACACACTATCAAGCTCATTAAACATTCAGTTGTCTTAGAAGTAAGATATGCCTTAGCTTGTTCTTGAGGATCCAAGTGTTCAGTAGTGTATTTAACATGGCCACATTAAGTGATGTGTGTTACCAGCAAATTAAAGACAATTTTGGCAGGGTTTATTTGGAGACTTTCAATTAATTATCGATAAGAATACTGGTTATTTCAATGCAACAAAATTATGTAAAAGTGGTGAGAAAAGATTGAGATATTGATTGGAAAATAAAAAAACTAAAGAGTTGATTGCTTATTACAACAACTTAAAATCACATTTAGAGTCACATCTCAAGTAACACCAACAACCGCTACATACTTGGTGGACTTTGGTGGAACACAGACTGAAAACAACTCGATATCTGGTACATATGTGTGCAAAGATTTGATATTAAATTTAGCTTGTTGGATATCTAATCATTTCTATGAAAAGTGCAACCAAATTATTGTTACGATTACAAGTCTCGCGGTGAACAAAGTAAATCCTTTAATTTTCTAACACGAAAGATTCACCATACAGATGTCACCGAAATGTTATATACAATTTGTAGCGAATATTTTGATAGTCTTCCAACTAATGCTGATAGGGATGCATATGAGAAAGAAGGTTGTGCTGGTGTAGAAAAGTTTGTTAAAGTCTGGCATGAACATGTTGAATGCTTTGGAGTGTATTACGGATCTGACGACGATGAAAACAAAATATTATAAGGTATTCAGTGCTCGCAGTAGATTTTTAAAGTTTAACAGTAAACCAAGCAGGCAAGTACAACCAGTGGGAGTGATGGAAGGGGAACAACAAAACCTACTTAAGATTCAGTGTTACAACAGTAAGCTCACTTCAAGTCAAACATTAAAGAGTGTTAACATGCATCATTGTGATTGCATTAACATGACGTGCGGTGATAGTTCTGATTAAACACATGGTGTAGATGTTAACGATGGACCTGAGGTCTTCAGACCTGTTAATAACGATTCTGGTGAAGATTTTTATTGGAATCGAATTGATGCAGCTCTACGACAGAATATGCATTTTCTGGACATCTGCGTATTGAAACCCACAAATCGAAAGTATGTGAGCAGTGGAAAGTTGAACAAGTGCATATGTTAACTCAAGCTTTTAGAAACAGAATGGCTACTTATCGTATATATGAAAAGGGTATTGATATTAAACAGTTTATGGAAGCAGTAAAACATAGAGTGTTTCATCTGGTTGAGGCTGCTTTAGCTAAACATGATAAAATTAAAATGAATCTAGAATTGTTTGGCTTATATGTGCTCCAAAATCGAAATAGAAAAGAAATTAAATCATTCAATACTAAAAACAAAAATGTTACAGTTTCAACTATGAAAATACATATCAAGAATTCACTGAGGAATTTAACGCCAAAGCTTTGGAGTTTGCAAAAGCCGAGAGCGGATGGATATTGGAGCGTCTGATGTGGCTGGAAATAAATATGAATAAATATCGTTTTAGGTCGGAGCGGTGTCAACATATAAATTGTCGGCCACACACACTATCAAGCTCATTAAACATTCAGTTGTCTTAGAAGTAAGATATGCCTTAGCTTGTTCTTGAGGATCCAAGTGTTCAGTAGTGTATTTAACATGGCCACATTAAGTGATGTGTGTTACCAGCAAATTAAAGACAATTTTGGCAGGGTTTATTTGGAGACTTTCAATTAATTATCGATAAGAATACTGGTTATTTCAATGCAACAAAATTATGTAAAAGTGGTGAGAAAAGATTGAGATATTGATTGGAAAATAAAAAAACTAAAGAGTTGATTGCTTATTACAACAACTTAAAATCACATTTAGAGTCACATCTCAAGTAACACCAACAACCGCTACATACTTGGTGGACTTTGGTGGAACACAGACTGAAAACAACTCGATATCTGGTACATATGTGTGCAAAGATTTGATATTAAATTTAGCTTGTTGGATATCTAATCATTTCTATGAAAAGTGCAACCAAATTATTTTCGATTTTTTCGTAAGCGAATTTAATTTAAAATACAAGGAAAACCTCAAGGAAATTGAAGTGAAATTAAGGGAGATAGATGATGAAATGCAGCACATGCGAGAAACAAATGCTAAAGTCACAGAATATCTTGAAGATATATCCCCAAAACCAAGTAACCCAGGAAAAATATGTGATTTTGGTTTACTTTCAAGAAATGAGAAAGACGCTACCTATCCAAATCATGCTGTAAGAACTCAGAAAAAAGTTTTAGAAGAGCTCTTAAGAACTTTAAAAATAAACATCCCGATTCCGAAGTGGTTCTAAATATGTTGTATGATCCAAATTCTGTAAATCTCTTTAACAGAATAAGGGTCGAAGTAAAATACGTTAAGGTGAAGAGAAACGATCTACATATAGCAGATGTACTGCAGGAGAAGTTTATCCAGGATATTATTGATTTACGTCATAATTTTTAATTGTATTAATCTATGTATATGTCATATGGAGAAAAAAAAACACATTAATTTTAACAAAGACTTTTATTTTATTCCAAGTACATTAATACATTAAATATAAGCTTATTTAACATCATCTGAATTTTTCCAAGAATTATGAGATTTATCAAAACCCAACCATTATACATAAAGTTTCTTGCCTCTCTTCCTCAAGATGCGTTCAACCAGATAGATGTCTGTTTGTTTAGTCTTCTGTAGTTCTTCCTCGTAAAACCCTCCACTGATGGGTTTTCCTGCAATTATTTTTTGTGTTACCTCGTCTTTGTTCTTCTCATAATCATCTATCCATGTATCAACATTTTTATTTACACCATCTGTTGAATCGACTGGATTAGCGACGTTGCATAATCTGTGGTTTTGCAAATCAAAATCACCACTTGTAGTTCTTGGGAAAATCTTTCTTTCAATAATTTTAAACTTAAAACGTTTATTGGACTGGGAACGTCCGAACTTATCGATAGACATTTTTATACTAGGCAGGCATGTATGGTATATATGTAGGTTTACTAGGTGATAACATCAGCTTCCTTCAGTTCTTCAATGATTGACTGAATTTCGTTGTTATGAGCATTATTACCAGCAACTTGAGAAGCCACTAAAAATCTAAGTCTATCAATCAACTCATTTATGCCATCCCAATACACATATTCTATTTGTTTGTTATTTTGCATTATATAGTTGTTAGTGCTGCATTTTCTATCACTGACATTCTGAGCACTAGGTTCGGTTTTTTGTTCTTCGTTAAGATGTGTGTCGTAACCAAAACCTTGAGGAGTTGAGGATCTTCGCTCTCGTGGATTTATAATTGGTTTTATTAGAGTCAGATACTTTTCCGAAGTACAACCTTTGGTTCGTGCATTAGGATTGTAGTTAATTTTATGAACACTAGTTGATTCCAGAATATCTCTATAGTGTTGAAGATCGTCATAATTATACCCCCTAGGTGTTTTCGTAAATATCAAAATATCAATTCTAGCAGACCTTGTCTTTGCGGATATCTCCTTTGACCCAGTCGAATGTCATTAACGGTAAAGTCCAAGTGTTTGTTGCCAAGACTCCAGTTACCAGTATCTTTAGCGTAGCGAGCACCATACGTTTAATCAATGGTAGCAAGTCTCGGTGGTTCAGTAAAATACTTGTCTACATAATATTGAACTCGTTCAGGATATTGCTCCAAAAATTCTTGATATGCTGGGTTGGTTGTGTTAGCTTGTAGATCTGCCTCAACCTCTCCAAATGTTGGGATATCCTCATCGGAACTTGTCTCCTCCCCTGGTTCGGCTTCAAAAACTTCATGATCTTCAAGGAACTCGACTGTGGGTTTAGTTTCTAGTACCGCTTCTTCTTTGATTTGTTCATCTGTTGGATGCAGTTTAAGTGTTGATGTGTTTTTAGATATTTCAGTGAATGGTTCAACAATTGGTTTATATAAACGTTCCAGAGCTTCATCATTCTCAGCTCTACCAAGCTTAAGCATTAAATGTTTTTTTCTAATGTTTTCAGCAAGTTGGAAAGTCTTTTGCTTGATTTTTCTCTCTTGTTTACCCATCACCTCCATCTTGCTAAACTTAGTTGGATATCATGTGAAGAGATACAAACAGTTTGGTGGTTTAAGGTGTACTAGCTTTGAGTTGGTTGTCTGCCTCCTTATCTTTCGTTAGTTGCCTAACATGACCGCTGTTGGAGACAGAGTCTAGCAGGACAGACAGAAGCTGTATGACAGCTTTTTAGACAAATATTAGATAGCTGTATGACAGCTGTTGTAGTTGGTAGTAATCAATTAGATTAATATGTAGCTATCGAATCCTTTTCTATATCTGCCTTTGTGTACATCATTTTCTTTTACAATCACCAACACACCATACTTATTGTCTTTCCAGCAGTGACAGCATATATTTTTAAGTTGTTTAAAGTCCATATCAGTGGTCACATGATCGCCGTACACATGTTTTAAAGTGGTTGCATCTTGTTTGAAGAGGATCAAAACGTTAATGTTATCACGTAGCAGATGTTTGGGTATTCGAGTATATGTTTGACAGAGATAGAATGGATCAATATTCTTATGTCTACCCATACTAAAGTATGCTCTCACGTTATGTTGTTTGTCACAAGCTACATCATCGAATGTAAACACAGAGTTGTCCAAGGCATTTCCAGGATCTAATATTTGATCGTTTTCACTATATGGATAATAACCAACGCCTTCTGTAGCACCCAGCACCTTTGGTAACATCTTGTATTTGGGTTGGTATAAAGACTTTGAATGCGCATACACGTTATCAAACTTTAAACCGTTCTGTTCAAACAATAAACTTAACATAACATTTGTTTACCACACCCACTAGGACCACATATGATACATCTAACGGTGTTTGGAAAGAGAGGACCATGCCTTCGTTGTTGTTCTGAAGATGTATCAACAACATCATCTATATTTGTAATAAGTAAGGTAGAAGCGTATTTGATGGTACGCATCTTGAGTTAAACTAAACTATATTTTTTCGGTAAGTATAAATATATAGATAGATGCATGTGAGTCGTACAGTCAGTATCAATGTTGGTATCACAGGGCGAAGGTCTTGTAAACACAGCTATTAGTAAGCTACCTGTTGAGTTGCACATACCTGGTTATCAGTTTTGTGGTCCGGGTACTAAACTTAAAGAACGTCTGGCGATAGGTGATCAATGTATCAATCCTCTAGATCGTGCTTATCGAGAGCACGACATCGCTTACTCTCAATCAAAAGAGTTAAGTGATAGACATAGAGCTGATGAGGTGTTGGAAAACCGAGCTTGGGAGAAAGTCAAGTCGAAGGACACAAGTTTTGGTGAAAAGTTAGCTGCTTGGGGCGTTACAAACACCATGAAAGTTAAAAGAAGGCTTGGTATGGGTCTTGATGTAATCACCTCAAAACCAAAGAAGAAAGTTCCCTTTAAAAACATCATAAGTCTGATTGGAGAAGTTGTAAAAGACAGAAACCTTATCCCAACAGAGAAAGCTATGTTTGATGCCGCTCATGCAATCGTTATAAAAATTGGTGGGCGTAAGAATATACAGAAACCTCGAGTTATTCCAATACCTAAGAGCGGAGGCTTCCTTCCACTGTTACCGTTGGTTTTTGGTGGCCTGTCAGCACTCGGTGCTCTGGGTGGTGGTGCTGCTGGTATTGCTAAAGCAGTTAACGATGCTAAGGCAGCCAAACATAAGCTGGAAGAAGAAGAACGTCACAACAAAACAATGGAGGCTATCTCTTTGGGTAAGAGAGGCAGTAGTTTAAAATTAAAACCAAAATGCAAGAGGCTTGGTAAATGTCTGTATCTGAAGAAGCAGCGTAGTGGTTATGGGTTGTATCTGCAAAAGCCAAAAAACGAATAAGATGTTTACCAGCAAGACCTCTAACAAATGTAGATCTTATGAAATTTGCTGCTAAAATGAAAATCCCATATTTTAGAGGTGTATACATGCGAGATGCTCTACCATCCAATGGTCCACGTAAGAATGAATCATTCATCATGAATTTACAAACCAACAAGGAGCCTGGTAGTCATTGGGTTGCAGTTAAGAAACGTGGTGACACCGCTGAGTACTTCGACTCGTATGGAAACTTGAAGCCACCAGTCGATTTGCAACGTTACCTTAGAGATTGTTCTATATTATATAATCATGATGTGTGTCAGAAATATAATACTTATAAGTGTGGTCAGTTATGTTTAGAATTTTTAAATAAAAGACTCAAACAGTAGCCTCTGTGTTTCAGTCATGTCGCAAACCTTCGTGTTGAAAGATCGCAGCTCCCATCTGTCAACAGACTACGATCCACCAATTGAATTGGATCGGGATGGTAGTTATGCTGTTGCTTTGATAGGCTTTTACACATATATCAGCTTACCTAACATATATTAAGGTAAAAACAAATTTTATGTAAAAGAGCTATTTGGAGAACCATCACGATACCCACTGATGCATATGAACAAACACATTTGGAAGACTTTCTTCAAAATGAGCTTGTTGGTGCTACAGCAACACGCGAATAAAATCAGCTAGCCTTGATTCTGAGACCTAATCCGAACACCATTAGATGTGAAATAAAGTGTTACACAAGTATCAATTTTCAAGCTGATAAATCGATTGGGCGAATGCTGGGATTTTCAAAACAACCAGGCATCTTCCATGAATCTGATTTACCGATTGAAATAGTGGATGTTAAACAGATTCGCATAGAAACTAATATTGTGTCTGGTTCCTACTATAACGGAAAACCTTCACATACGTTATATGAGTTTGCACCGATGGTTGATTCTGGCTATGCAATCGATATAGAACCTAAGAATCTAATTTATCTACCAGTGAACAAGCAAGAGATTTCAAATATAAGCATCGACATCGTGGACCAAGATTCAGTTCCTGTAAACTTTCAAGGTGAAGAGGTGTCTGTTCGCTTGGAACTTAAAAGGATTGCTTAGGATGCTAGTCTTTAAGGATATAAAAGCAAGTGAATCTACCGAGACAAGTTCAGTACAGTCAACCACTTCAAAGTGTACACTTCGTTCTGATAATATTGAATTTCTTAAAAGTCTTGGTTATCATGTCATCAAAACTAGAAATATTCAAAAACCCGGAGTTTGACGATTCCATCGATCGAGAAGAACTTCGGTCTTACTATTCACCAACTAAATCATTTGGTAACAGTGATGAAGTCGAAATAAACATCAATCAGCAAGATGCTTTCGTATGCCTGGCAGATCAGCTCTAATAATCGAAGGTACTCTGGAACCTCTAGCTGAAGCAAATGTGGTTGGTGAGTGTTATATGTCAACTAATGGAGGAACAGCTCTGTTTGAATCAATGACCTATGAATTAAATAACAAGGAAGTGGAATGGGTACGAGACCCATACACCACAACTACCATTAAAAGCCTGCTTTCATTTAGCAAGAATTAAGCCAAATCTCTTATCAAAGCTGGGCTGAATGTATCGTCAGATCATATCACCTTAAACGACAACAAGTTTCACATGCTCATACCTATTTGGTTCGTCTTCAGTTCTTCCATCACTTTAAAGGAGTTATTTGTGGTAAACATACAAATGATGCCAACAGCTATTACAGTACTGGTACAGCAAGATCAAAAATTACTGTAACCAACATGTTTTTAAAAGTAAAACATGTATTTACAAACGATAAAATGAAGTTGGAACTGATGGATAAAATAGCAAAAGACACATCTATATTTCTCGCATATCGCAAATGGGACATATATGAGCCACCATCACTCAGATATATTAATAAAGATATATGGTCTGTGAAAACTGAAACCAACTAAGAAATACCTAGATATGTGATTATAGCATTTCAAACAGATCGAAAAGACAACGTAAGCAAGAAAGGTGACTTTTTTTATAACATTGGTATGATAGATCTACGAGTGTTCCTAAATTCAGAATGCTACCCTTATGAATCTATTAATATGGATTTCGACAAATCTAAATATGCTGAGGCCTACCAGATTTATACAGATTTTCAAAAAGTTTTTGTTATAAAAACATGCCAGAGCCTCTCTTAAATTATGATGAGTATAAAGACCGAGTTCTATTTGTAATCGATTGTCAGTACCAGAATGAGTCAATCAAGTCTTCAACGGTGGACATCAAGGTGGAGTTTTTTTTTTTTTTTTATGTCAACAACACACCACGAGGGCTTACAGCCTAAATACTATCGTACCGTGGGTGTTGACAAGGAGGAAAGAGGCAGCTTGTTAATTCTGGACTTGAAGGCTTGGAGGTTCGGAGGAGAAGGAAAAACATGTGCCGGCAAGGAATTCCACAACTTGGAAGTCCTCGGGACAAAAGAGCGGGCATAACAAGATGTTCTATGTCTGGTGACCTGGACATTAAAAGGGTGCATTCGCTCTGTTCCCCTGGTAGATCTTCTGGGGGCAGCAGGTGGGGGAATTATGGAGGAAAGCTCCTCTGAGCAGTGCCCGTGCAGATATCTATAAAAGAGAGAGAGGTCACCAACGGCACGTCGGTGGGCAAGGGATGGAAGCCTTTGGGTGAGGGTAGGGTCACCGATGAGACGTATAGCTCTCTTTTGAATGGAGTCCAGGATAGCGAGTGTAGAAGCGGCAGCTGCACCCCAGATGTGGGAGCAGTATTCGAGGTTTGGCCTTATTTGTGAAGTGTATAAGGTATAGAGATTAGTTGGTGAAAAGTATTTGCGAGCCCGGAAGAGGAAACCCAATTTCTTAGCAGCCGCTTCTGCAATTGATGTGACATGTTGGTGCCAATTAAGATTTCGATCCACAGAAATGCCAACAAGAGAGAAGGACTCATTACTTTGAATAACTTGGTTGTTCATTGTGATGGGTCTAGGGCTGCTGTATCTCTTGTGAGAAAGAAAGCAAGACTTAGTTTTGGTGGGGTTGAATTGTACAAGATTTCTACTTCCCCAGTCTAATATTTTTTGGAGGTCCACGGAGACAGAACCCTCCATGAGTCTGCGATCCTCATCTAATTGGGCTAAAGAGACAGGCTTAGAATATTGTATATTTGAGTGGAGGGTGCTGTCGTCCGCGTAACTGTGAACTGGGTTGGATGTGCTAGAGAGGAGGTCATTGATGTGGAGAAGAAACAAAGTAGGGGCTAAAGCTGAACCTTGAGGAACTCCTGCATTAATTGGATACAGTTTAGAGGAATGGCCATCCACAACAACAGATATGCTCCTGTTGGAGAGGAAATTTGCTGTCCAGGTACAAAGTTTTGGTGGTAGGCCATAGGCCGGAAGTTTATTAAGCAGCGCTGCGTGCCAGACCTGGTCGAACGCTTTGGATATGTCTAGAGCAACAATCTGGGATTCACCGTGTTGTTCCATAGACTTGTTCCAAGAATGGGTGACAAAGGAAAGGAGGTCGGCAGTCGATCTGCGCTGACGGAATCCATACTGCCGGTCGTGGATTAGACTGTGTTTTTCAAGGAATTTTAGTAGTTCGGTGTTTATATACTTTTCCATCACTTTAGAGATGACTGAAAGGAGAGAAATAGGCCTGTAGTTGCTAGGAAGCGCTTTGGATCCTTTTTTGGGGATGGGTTGTACTCGAGCAGTTTTCCAGTTACTAGGGAATATGCCTTTATTGTAAGATATCTGAAACAGACGAGTCAGGACAGGAGCAAGTTCTGGTGCGCATTTTTTGAGAACAATTGCTGGGATCTCGTCAAGGCCAGAGGCTTTCCTAGTATTAAGAGAAGAGAGCATCTTTCGTACCTTTTTAGTTTTGAAAATGATATCAGTCATTTTATGCGCGACATTGGGGACTGTTGGTGGTTGAACATTTGGAGGTGGGTTGAGAGTAGAATTTCCGGCGAACAACGAAGCAAAAAGTTCAGCCTTCCCCAGGGCGGTAGAAACAATTTCATCCCCTGAGACAAGAGGTGGGAACGTGCTTTTGCAGAAATTATTCCTAATAGATTTAGCAAGAGTCCAGAAGGGTTTGCCGCCGCTGGAGCTTGAGAGGACTTTGTTTTTGATGTGGTTATTAAACGAGTTTTTTGCCTCAGAAAGAATGCGGACATAGCGGTTTCTTGCGTCGTTGAATGCTTGACGATTTTCTTGACTGGGATTGTGTAGAAGCGTTTTGTGAGCTTTGACCTTTTCAAGTCTAGCCTTGTCACAGGATTTAGAGAACCAGGGCTTTTGAGTGGCTGAAGAGGTTTTCTGTGTACGTGGAATAAATAATTCCATGCCAGCTTGGATAATTTCGGTGACGTTTTGTGAGATATCAGAGGGGTCAGGATAAGAGAAGCAGACAGACGCCCATGGAAATGAGGAAAAGTAATCCCGCATTTCGTCCCAGTTTGCGGAGTTGTAGTGCCAAACGATACGTGGGTGTGATGACTGTGTGACCTCGGGTTGCATTGCACACGAAGCAGTGACCATGCCGTGGTCTGAGCGACCAAGGGGGGCGGTGACTGATATCTTATAGCATTCAGGGTTTGTAGTAAGAAGGAGATCCAAGGGATTTGAGCTGTGGGTTGGGATACGAGGAAAGTAAGTAGGTTGCTGAACCATATTGGCCAAAGAATTGCTGACTGCAAAGGCCTCCGCTGCTCTCCCTTGTGGATCGGTTTTTGAAGATCCTAGCCATTCCTTATTATGGACATTGAAGTCGCCAAGAATAGTGACCTCGGAGGAAGGATATTCAGAAATCAGATAGTCGGTTTTTTCAGAAAGGCAGTCAAAGAGCTGGACAAAGTTGTTGTCAGAAGGTGACCGGTAAATGCAACAGATGAATTTAGTTGCAGCCCTAAGAGAGAGTTTTATCCATAGTATGTCTTTTCTTCCAGCTTCTAAATTGGGAAGTCTGGTGCAGGGTAGATTGCTACAGACGTATGTGCACACGCCTCCATGCAATCTAAAGGCAGTAAGGAGCTCATACCCCGGGAAATTAAGGTGATTAGTGGCTGTTTTGGCACTGATTTGGGTTTCGGTGAGGAAGAGGAGTTGGGGCCTGTTAGCCTGGAGGAAATGGTGGACGGAGTTCAGGTTAGAATTTAGGCCACATATATTCGAAAAGGATATGTTAAATCTTGATGTTGGCGCCCCCTGTACACCCCTCTCCCGGAGATCCGAATGGAGGGGTATTTTGCCTCCGGAATATTTTATACAAGGAGGAGCCATCATCATTTTTGCTTATAAGGGAAACCGACTCATACACCAGAACCGGAAACGTCCGTTGGGACTTCACCGGCCCCTTGATGTATGGGGTGGTACCTCCTCGGGCGTGAAAAAATCCTTTACTATTACATAAAGGAAAATTCCACTACCACCTGCTATGGATTGGATTGGATCAATGTCTACCCCTTTAAAAATAGGATTAATAAAGGGACTATCAATTGTCCAGTAGTTATGATTTTCGACATAGTAGGAGGATACAAAACATTATCATCATTTTGCATCCATGCCTATTGTCGGTTTATGAGTAAAGACAATTTTCCAAAATGAACTAGAGCTTATTGTTTAGTTATTCATGATTGTGTGTTTGAATATAAACCTCCAACTGGTATTGTAAGAGCTATTGTGTAATAAGTTAAAAAGTAAATGTCGTAATTTGATCCCAATAAACTGATTGTATTTAAATCAGTTGTTTTATTTTACACAATTTTCATCAACATAAGGAACGCTGACACTAGAAATAAGAGTTGTAGGTAACGGGTCGGTTGGGCTAAACAGACTGGCACATTTGAACTACACATTTTAATTGTGATTAAGTATGGGCTGTCCATTACCGACTGGCCAGTCCAGCGAGGCCACATGCAAGTCTCGACAGGATTCTCTTGCGTGCAGCTAGCCCCTTTCTGTTATCATCTAGTTGCCACCATCTTGCTTGGTATGCTTCCGAGTTCCCCTCACGTGGGTTTAATAAATAAATAAATATATATACAGGGTCCGGCAACTTGAGAGGATCACATAATTATCTTCACAACCGCTCTACCTAAAAATGTCAAATTTGGTATCCATGGATATACCAGTGTTTCTCACAACCGGAAATTAGTTTCATGTATACAGAGTGATCAGTTTCCCTGTGCCACACCAAATTTGTATTTTTTAAAATAGGACACCCTATATTTTATTTTATTTTTTGATAGAGCACTTCACGGTGAGTAAAATGATGCCCAACAATAGGGGCCTGGGATTAACGGCTTAGCAGTTATTCAATTGTTTGTCCGAAATTTTATTCCGACTCAACACGACAGTGCTGCCATGTCGTCGCAAAACCTGTCAAGATCTGGTATTACCATGACTTTTGACTTCATGCAGCATAATAAAATCCACTTATACAGGGTCTTATATTTTACAAAGCTCAATTTTTCTCAAAAATATCAAATGGAACACCCTGTATATGACTACGGCATCAGATAGCGGGTTTAGTAAGCTTTCTCCCAATATCATATTTGCTGGGGTTCAATTGTCTGGATCAACAGAAACTGATGGATCATTTGTAAACCTGTGGGCTTTCTTCTTTCTAAAGGTGAATAATAATTTGTACAGGCTTTTAATGAAAATCATAGACAAGGCATTTTTTTAAATTGTTACATCGTTTTTAGATAATTGTATGGTGAAATTTATTTTTAAATTTTAAAATGAAATAAAAATAATAGTACCACATTAGTTTAATACATAAAGGAAAGATTTCAAATAATTGAAATAATCAACTAGTTAGCAAAATAACAGTTTTTAATAACAAGTCTAATCTTCGTATGATTTGCCTAAGGGTAGCAGCAGAGATTTACATACTCAGAATAATTCCGATTTAAAATAATTATCACTGAAACGCTCAAGTTGTTGCCTAGCAACAAACTACTGAACTTTTATTAAAAATAATAAAGCTATTTCACTAGTTTAACAACAAAATAGTGAAACTACGTGTATTAGATTATTTTTGTCAATACAGTAATTAATCGATGTCTGCATTTAGTATAGATTATTCAGTTCAGGAGAGAAAGGATATGTTAGAGACATATTAAATGCCAAAAAGTGGCGGCCTGTGCATCGCGAAGATACAGGTACATTTTTTTGTCCATTTACACAGAGTTTCAACCTAATTGTTACAATAATTATTTAGGGATTGGTACCCAGAGCGACGACACCCGGATTTTTGATCATTTCTGCGTATTTACAATACATTTTCACAATTCGGAAGTGTAATAGGAAATCAGCCAATAACCAACGTATAGCCAATTACCAATGAAGAATTTTCGTGAAATACTTTACCTTATTTGCAAGAAAACCCAGGTTTATCAGCTACACAACTAGCTTCAGTAACCGATATTTCAAATAGAAGTGTTCGCAGAATAATGAAAATGTATAATTATAAGCCTTGCCGGTGTCATTTTGTCCAAGGCCTCAGAGATGGCGACTATGTGAGCCGCTTAGAGTCTTCGTATTGGGCGAATGAAGCTTTAAATATAGATTATAAAACTTAAGCCATATCCTTTGGACGGATGTGTCAAAGTTCACAAATAATGGTGTGTTGAATAAGCATAACAGTGTAAGATAGGCAACGGAAAATCTACACTGGGTATTTTCGAGGAACCACCAAACTGAATATAAAACCAACGTATGGTGTGGGCTATTAGATAATAGATTGAAGGGGCCCGTATTTTTTTAAGAAAATTTAGACAGGACGACTCACCTCAATCACCTAAACACCCATCTCGACGATTGGTTGGATGATGTTCCACTGAATGTCCGATTTAGGATTATTTTTTAGCACGATGGATGTCCAGCTCACAACAACAGGATAGTTGTGGACTACTTATACCAAGTTTTTGGCCCTAATTATATAGGTACAAATGCCCAAATACGATGACCTGCAAGGTCCCCAGATTTGACTCCCATGGACTATGTTTTTGGGGCTACATCAAGGACCAAGTCTATTCAGATTTTGGCATAGATATTGTAGTTAGCGTTCACAATCTACAACACCGGATATTAGATGCATGTCGGAATGTTGATCGGGAGATGATCCATGCTGCTACGCATAGACAATTATGGAAAGATTAGAACTTTGCGTTTAGCAAGTGGGGAACCTGTTCTAGCATCTGATTTGAGATTTGTTATTAAAAATGCTCTTTTAATACATTCTTGATTATTTCGTCTATGTATTAAATTAATGTGGTACTATTATTTTTATTTAATTTTTGTTGTTTATAAATTAAGTTAAAAATAAATTTCACCATACAATTATCTAAAAACGATGTAACAATTTCCAAAAAAAGCCATGTTGATGATTTTCATTAAAAGCCTGTACAAATTATAATTCACCTTTAGAAAGAAAAAAGCCGTTTACAAATGATCCACCAGTTTGCGTTAATCCAGCCAATTTAACCCTAGCAAATATGGTATTGGGAGAAAGCTTACTAAACCCGCTATCTGATGCCGTAGTCATATACAGGATGTTCCATTTGAAATTTTCGAGAAAAATTGAGCTTTGTAAAATGTAACACCCTGTATAAGTGGATATTACTGCAAGCTCTATAACCATATTTTATTATGCTACATTGAATCGAAAGTCATGGTAATACCAGATCTTGACAGGTTTTGCGACGACATGGCAGCACTGTCGTGTTGAATCGGAACAAAGTTTCGGACAAATAATTGAATAATTTTTAAACCGTTGATCCCAGACCCCTATTGTTGGACATCATTTTACTCGCCATTAAGTTCTTCACCAAAAAATAAAATAAAATATAGGGTGTCCCGTTTAAAAAAATACAAGTTTGGTGGGGCACAGGGAAACTGATCACTCTGCATACATGAAACTAATTTCCGGTTATGCGAAATACTGGTATATCCATGGATACCAAATTTGACATTTTTAGGTAGAGCGGTTTTGAAGATAATTATGTGATCCTCTCAACTTGTCGGACCCTATATATATATATATATATATATATATATATATATATATATATATATATATATATATATATATATATATATATATATATATATATATATATATATATATATATATATATATATATATATATATATATATATATATATATATATATATATTAAATAAATAAATATTTTATCTGCCCTCATCGAGACGAGTGGAATGACACCCCATATGTGTTCTCTTTACTTAAAAATTCAAAATTTTCAGTTTGCGCATGCGCAAATGTCATTTGAATTACACTCGTCGAGACGAGTACGGTGATATCCCATTCATGGGTGTCTAACCATACAGAATTAAAAAGTTGGTTAGCGCCTGCGCTGTCAGACATATTTTTTATATGTCACTTTTACAAAAATCAATACGGTGAGCTGTCTTATTTTGACAGATTAGTCTAAGTATCTTTTAAAAATTCAAATTTCTCACATTTTTCACCTACAGTTAGCCGTCTTGACCGCCATCTTGAATTGCGTCGTCACATTAAAAATCTATTTTCTCTCTCTATCCATCAACCGTCTTTGTTTTATCACTTTGACTACAAACTCTCCAGATTTTTCACTTCCGGTCGGCCATCTTGGCCGCCATCTTTAATTACGTCATCTCAGGTTACAGATATTTTCTCTCTCTTGCCAACCCACCATCTTTTTTTTTGTCACCATGACGTCACACGCAGGCGCAGAGCCGTGTGGTGAATGTGGTGGTTACAGAACACATCATCCCCAGAAAACAAATTAATATCTAGGAAACGTTTCAGAAATTGTTTTTAGAAACATGAAACATTCACTAGTAAGTCACCCAAATGTTTCTCATTCATTGTGAAAACGACCCATGTCCTACCTAAAATTTGTTTCATTGAAACATTTCCGTCGAATGTTTCAGTAATGTTTCAAAACATACCTGCACAATGTTTTCAGAAAGTTGCAGGAATGTTTCTGATCAAAGTAATGATAACCTCTCTAGAATGCTTAATTAATGTTTTAAAATACACACACACACACACACACACACACACACACACACACACACACACACACACACACACACACACACACAAATATATATATATATATATATATATATATATATATATATATATATATATATATATATATATATATATATATATATATATATATAACTTCTAAAACAATACAAAAACTAATGACACAAAATATGTTACAAAAATTTTAGTAATACAATGCAAAATTTCGCAAAACTCAAGTCTTGGCAATTGAGTTTTCAAGACTTGAATTATGCTTAATTTTTGCATACATTATATAATTTCTAGTAGTATAGGTACCTACTCAACAAATTTAAAATACTAAAAATATTTATGACATATTTGAGAAATTAGTTCATATTGTTTTAAACAGAAAAGATATATACACTTATGTTTATTATTTATTTATATTCATATGTAGGTAAATAAAAAACAACTGTCAGAAAAATATTTAAATGAATTTATTCACATAAAACAGAAAAAACTTAGTTTTCACTGATATAAGGAATAAAAAGGAAAGGATAAAGATATTTATCACAGGAACAAAACAAAATAACATGTTAGAATACAACATAATACAAGAAATAAAAAATCAATCACTAATCAATCACACATAAATCTAAAAATTCAATAAAACGACCAACATTTATTTAATTTTTTCAAATGAAAAAGAACCAACATAAAAGATCAATGAGATTTTCTGAAAAAGCAATTAAAATGAATAAGTATTCTGAATAACAAAAATATCAATTCTATTTTAATCTCTTTCTTCTGACTCTAAGATTTGATTATGCCTTAGCCAATTAGAAACAACTTCCTGAAAAAAATGGTCTGTGATGGCAAAGATTCTTTCTGCGGACACCCCCTGAAAAAAAATCACAATCACTTTAAAATGCACTGCAATGCCCAAATAACATAATCATATAGTTATTTATTTGTAAGCATATTCTTTCATGTTGAAAACACCACCCTCAAGAACAATAACCATATTAAATATTTGATATAGGAGTGAAGCTGGTGCTTAATGTAGCCCCAAGATCAAGCATATCTATTAAAAATTGTAGGTGATGATGTTGTATCAATTTTGCTTAGACTTTCATATTCCTGTGCTATTGCATTCTTTACCATGCGGCGCAGATGAGAACATTTAAAATATTTTGACGAATTCATCATTTCGTTTCCATCCACAAATAAATAAGTAATGTAAAATGTTTATCTACAACATACAACCAACTAGAAACCGCAAAATGTAAGGTTAGGACACATGATCATATGGACATAAAAAATGTTTGTCACATATAATTGTTTGTTATGCTGTGTATCTGTTAATACTAAGGAAAAATCAAGAAACTGTATTGTTTAGAAGTGGTGGTAGTAATAGTTATAACATATGCAATACATATGGAATAAAAAACCTAAGAATGCAAACATATTCCACTTACCTGCCCTTCCATTACTGTATTGAGGTTCTTTCAAGTAAATTTTCTTTAAAATAAAACACAGACTTTAAAATAGAATATATAACAAAATCACACAACCATTATGTACCTATAGTTATTTCCAGCAGACCAATGAAAATTGCAGATTGCATACGTAGTGGAGCCATTGCCTTCTTATTCTTCCTATACTTTCTCTTAATTTTTGAGTCAAGCACATAGTTTCTATATGGGCTATATCTATAAATAATTTAACAGCACATCTTTTTTCCGAAACATTACTGCATGATTATACTCAATGTTTTAAATCCTCAATAATATTCACCACTGAAACGTTCCGTGAATGTGTCACATTGTCACATTTGGACGAACATTTTAGAAACATTACATAGGAGTTGAAATTAAATGTTTCAAAGTGGATGATTATGGTCAATTTTGTGTCTTGTTTAGCGGGTCTATACTTACTTCTAAAAATTGTGTAAATAAAATTGGAGGTATTGGTATTGAGTATAATTGAAGACTATGATATGTCAAAAATTTTGAAAAATAAGATTATTGTGCCTATAGGTAACAGCATAGGTTTTTCACTGTGGTTCAAATATGGTACCTACATGTGCGATGAATAGCTACCGAGTTATAACAGAAGAACGCATATATCCTATAATGTACTGGTGCAAGAATGGTATATGTGTCGTGTTACTTATCCCGTTCTTACACCACATCCCTTATCTGCAGCAATAAAACGTCCATGAGTATGAACTTATTGCGCGTTCTAGGTCGTGTTTGTTTTTTATGCAGCTATTATAAAATTATTATGGAGAAACCTAGTGAATGTACCGGACTAAGTGATAATAAGAAGGATGAAAGTGAAAAAAAGATTCGGGACGCAGCAAGTGCACTATGGGTGCGTATTTTCATAAAAATGTTTTTAACAATAAATATTTCTTTTTTTAATGAAAACAGGCATCAAATTTGGTTACCAGTATACCCTAAATAGTAGAAACAATGTACTATATTTAATCAACTAAGCTTTTCGACAAAATTCCCAAAAAAGTTTTTTGCGTGAATTGTTTTTCACGAAAACCCAAAAACATTTTTTTAAATTACTTATTGAACATTTACTATTATGTCCTTTACTTCTGAAACACAAACTACAGGTTTTTATATTTGAAACAGTTGAGTTACGACAGTTTAATTTCTTTATTAATTCAGTCACTATTTGACTGTATACAGCATCGCGATTTTTTCGTGAAATAATATAAACGAAAACTTCTCTGAATGCGTCATTTGCATGAGACTCCAACTTCTATAGTTAAAAACGCCGTATCACATTTTTTGATATGTGCTAAAAATATGAAAAGTTGCAAAACAATTGATATAACTCGAAAACAAGCATGCGATAAAATACGCTGGAAAATGAAAAAAAAATGGATGTTCGATTATTAAATTTTTTTATCGGTAACGACTGTGCCACCTGTGATTGTCGAAATACTTTTTGTAACATGCAGCTCAAGAAAGCATATAATTAACATATACAACTGTTTCTCGTATCTTGTATAATAACAGTAATATTGAGCTTTGCCGTAGAAATCCGCACTCTGTATATATGTAAAAGGATAAAAACTGAAACTAACCCCGGATACCCATATCCGCATAAAATATTTTGCTTTTGTGCGTTTGTCTGGCCATCAGTGGCACCCTTTTTTCGTCTTTAAATGCCTATAACTTTTTGTCTTTCAACCTATAGATCTAAATTTTGGTACGTAGTTTAGTTTTTGTGACATAAACCCACGTACCAAATTTGGCTTTCCCCTAACTTTGTTATTTCCGGTGTTTAATTACGTTTTGTACTGATGTGCCACATTTTATTTGTTTTTGTTTCTTGGTTAACTCAAAGAACTTGATAATGTTTTGTTAAATCAAACGCTGAGTTTAGTAACACTTAACGTTTAATAACAACTGTAAACTTATACAAAATTACTTATTTGGTATGCTTTAGAGTCCATAAGAACTCAACAAAATCAGAAGTGATTATGTTAGCACAAGCTTGTTGCTTGTTTCGAGTCTATAGAAGAACTAAGTTTAACAAATATCGAATTTTACTACGCTATATTATTCTACCTGAGAGAGGTTAGCATACTTATGGTCAATTGTAAGCAGAAAATGACCCTTGTTGGGTTATTCCTAAATGCCCTTAAAATTGTATTTTACAGATGGTAAATATTATAACAAAGAAGGCTACTAAGAAATATGTATATTTGAAAGGGGTAATCCTCCAGACGAGACGCCTTAACATGCCGCCCGCCTTGAACGGCTACCTTTCAACGAATGCTATATAATAAAAATTATGGATTATAACTAATAAACTGATTTTATTTTAATCTGTGTAAAAATGTTAACTTATTTTAAATATACTAAAAAATGTTCGATTAAATTATGTAGTCTAGAGATTAAATTGTCCTCGTCAATCTATAGGGGGAACGCACACTTTGGACATTGACCGCTTTAAAATATTACCATTCAACACTTTCACTGATATCACCCTGGTGATGTTGTCAGCTCCTGGATGTAACTGAATGATGCGGCCAAGCTACTACTTTAATGGGGGAATATTATCTTCTTTGATAATAACCAGAAGTCCTGGTTTCAACTGAATATTGAATGTTTGTTTCCATTTTGTGCGAATTTGTAATTGTGAGATGTATTCCTTACACCATATTTTCCAAAAATCTTGTTTTATTTTTTGAATATGCTGATATTTGCTTAACCTGTTGTCAGCAGTATCCAAAACTTTGTGTTCCGGGTTTGATGTTAAAGTTCGTCCAATCAAAAAATTTGCAGGTGTTAAGGGATCTAAATCATTAGTATCGGAAGAAAGGGGGCTCAAAGGACAGGAATTGAGGAAAGCTTCGATTTGTGTTAATAATGTGTAAAATTCATAAAAGGTTAAGTGAGTGTTTTTGTTACACGTTTTAAATGACTCTTTACTGATTTTATGCCCGCCTCCCATAAACCTCCAAAATGTAGAGAACGTGGTGGTATACAATGCCATGATTTAGTTGTGTTATTTAATGCTTGATTTATTTTTGTATGATTTTCTTGGTTTGACAGAAAATTATGCAACTCCAACAATTCCGAATTTGCACCCACATTTTTTTTTCCATTATCCGAGTAAATAGTCATTGGTTGACCACGTCGGGCTGAAAACATATTTAATGCCGCCAAAAATGCATCTGTTTTTAGACTAGTAGCCAAATCTAAATGCACATTAGTTACCAAACACACAAATATGCATATATAAGCCTTGTTTAATTTACAGCCGCGACCCTTTGTGTCCTTGATTAGTATTGGACAAGCATATTCAATGCCGCAATTGTAAAATGGTGGTGCCGGTGTCAAACGTGGCTCTGGTAAGCAACCCATAATTTGAATTGACGATTTTGGATTTGCTCGAAAGCAACTGAAACATTCGTGAATGGCACGTTTTATTGTATTTTTACCTAAATTAGCCAAAAATTTTTCCCATAATGAATATAATAATTGATTTGTTTCACAATGAAGAAGTCGAATGTGCTCATATCTGATTATTAATATTGTTAATTTATGCGATGGTGGCAAAATTATTGGGTGTTTTTTATTATAACTAAAATCTGAATGCTGAATGCGACCCCGTACTCGTAAAATCAATTGATCATCCAAAAAAGGATTTAATGACAATATTGCACTCTTATGATTGATTTGTTTGTGATTAGTTAAGTCATTTATTTCTTTAAATATACATTGTTTTGTGATATCCTAATCAAATTAATGCATTTTCCAACTCTGCACTTGTTATGGGACCAATTACCTTGTTTTTCGAATTTTTAATATCCTCAATAAACCGTAAACAGTAGGCAGTGATTCGCTTTAGTTTAGTTAATGAAGAAAATTTTGGAAATAGTTGTAGGTCGTCTAATTTTAATGATAAGTTCGCCACAACGCGTGACTCTGGAGCACTATGTTTTATTTTATGTGAAACGGGCCAAAAAGATTCATGCCATTTAACCAAAAACTTTGCTCTATCTGATTTGCCTCTACACCACGTGATAATAAATCCGCAGGATTATAATGTGTTCGCACATGTCGCTAGTGGCCATGGTTTGTTAATTCTTGAATTTCTGACACTCGATTTGCTACAAAGGTTTTCCATTTATTAGCAGCTGCTGAGATCCATGATAATACTATGGTTGAATCGCACCAATAAAAAAATGTTATTAAAATTTATTTTCACTGCGCTTCTTACCTTATCTGCTAATTTAGCTAATAATAAAGCGCCACAGAACTCAAGTCTAGGCAGAGAAGATACGTTTTTAAGTGGGGCTACGCGCGACTTAGCACAAAGTAGCGAGGATTTGCTTTGTCCCGTATTATTTACGCTGCGAATATATATATATATATATATATATATATATATATATATATATATATATATATATATATATATATATATATATATATATATATATATATATATATATATATAGCAACCGTATGCAATCTCCGAAGAATCGCAAAATCCGTGTAATTGAATGGTATGTGGATTTTCACATTAAACGTACCTGGGTATATTTATTTTGCGTAAATGAGTTATTTGTAAGTTACGCTGCCCATCGTTAACTATAACACCTGTCGGTACATTTTAACTATGTCTGCAGTAATAGCATACTTATGTTTCCTAAACCGTAATAATCTGATTCTATTTTAATATATGTAAAAATGTTAACTTATTTTAAATGTGCTAAAAACTGTTCGATTAAATTATGTAATCTAGAGATTAAATTGTCCTCGTCAGTCTATAGGGGGAACGCACACTTTGGACATTGACCGCTTTAAAATATTACCATTCAACACTTTCACTGATATCACCCTGGTGATGTTGTCAGCTCCTGGATGTAACTGAATGATGCGGCCAAGCTACTACTTTAATGGGGGAATATTATCTTCTTTGATAATAACCAGAACTCCTTGTTTCAACTGAATATTGGATGTTTGTTTCCATTTTGTGCGAATTTGTAATTGTGAGATGTATTCCTTACACCATATTTTCCAAAAATCTTGTTTTATTTTTTGAATATGCTGATATTTGCTTAACCTGTTGTCAGCAGTATCCAAAACTTTGTGTTCCGGGTTTGATGTTAAAGTTCGTCCAACCAAAAAATGTGCAGGTGTTAAGGAATCTAAATCATTAGTATCGGAAGAAAGGGGGCTCAAAGGACAGGAATTGAGGAAAGCTTCGATTTGTGTTAATAATGTGTAAAATTCATAAAAGGTTAAGTGAGTGTTTTTGTTACACGTTTTAAATGACTCTTCACTGATTTTATGCCCGCCTCCCATAAACCTCCAAAATGTAGAGAACGTGGTGGTATACAATGCCATGATTTAGTTGTGTTATTTAATGCTTGATTTATTTTTGTATGATTTTCTTGGTTTGACAGAAAATTATGCAACTCCAACAATTCCGAATTTGCACCCACATTTTTTTTCCATTATCCGAGTAAATAGTCATTGGTTGACCACGTCTGGCTGAAAACATATTTAATGCCGCCAAAAATGCATCTGTTTTTAGACTAGTAGCCAAATCTAAATGCACATTAGTTACCAAACACACAAATATGCATATATAAGCCTTGTTTAATTTACAGCCGCGACCCTTTGTGTCCTTGATTAGTATTGGACAAGCATATTCAATGCCGCAATTGTAAAATGGTGGTGCCGGTGTCAAACGTGGCTCTGGTAAGCAACCCATAATTTGAATTGACGATTTTGGATTTGCTCGAAAGCAACTGATACATTCGTGAATAACACGTTTTATTGCATTTTTACCTAAAATTGGCCAAAATTTTTCCCCTAATGAATATAATAATTGATTTGTTCCACAATGAAGAAGTCGAATATGCTCATATCTGATTATTAATATTGTTAATTTATACGATGGTGGCAAAATTATTTGGTGTTTTTTATTATAACTAAAATCTGAATGCGACCCCGTACTCGTAAAATCAATTGATCATCCAAAAAAGGATTTAATGACAATATTGCACTCTTATGATTGATTTGTTTGTGATTAGTTAAGTCATTTATTTCTTTAAATATACATTGTTTTGTGATATCCTAATCAAATTAATGCATTTTCCAACTCTGCACTTGTTATGGGACCAATTACCTTGTTTTTCGAATTTTTAATATCCTCAATAAACCGTAAACAGTAGGCAGTGAAAGACTCGATGCATTTTCGCAACAATTAGAACCGTAGACCGGTTTCACTCTCATTAGAGCTCTTCAGTGCGGCATATTAATTGTAGCAAAAATGCATTTTTGCCGTACTGAAGACCTCTAATGAGAGCGAAACCGGTCTACGGTTCTAATTGTTGCGAAAATGCATCGAGTCTTACATACTTTGTCCCTATATTGGGGTAGAAATGGGACAGGGCTGACAATTTTCTAAATTGTTAGTTAGCTGTATACAGTTTCTATTTTTTTAACACTTTGTGTTATTTGGAGCTGGCGTGGCAGCATACTACTTGGTTCCGCAACTAGGTGGCGGCACGTCCAGCACTTACTGAGTATTAGGCAGTGATTCGCTTTAGTTTAGTTAATGAAGAAAATTTTGGAAATAGTTGTAGGTCGTCTAATTTTAATGATAAGTTTGCCACAACGCGTGACTCTGGAGCACTATGTTTTATTTTATGTGAAACGGGCCAAGAAGATTCATTGCTCTGTAACCATCTTCGGCCATTTAACCACAAAATTTGCTCTATCTGATTTGCCTCTACACCACGTGATAATAAACCCGCAGGATTATCATGTGTTCGCACATGTCGCCAGTGGCCATGGTTTGTTAATTCTTGAATTTCTGACACTCGATTTGCTACAAAGGTTTTGCATTTATTAGCAGCTGCTGAGATCCATGGTTGAATCGCACCAATAAAAAATGTTTGTAAAATTTATTTTCATTGCGCTTCTTAACTTATCTGCTAATTTAGCCAATAATAAAGCGCCACACAACTCAAGTCTAGGCAGAGAAGATACGTTTTTAAGTGGGGCTACGCGCGACTTAGCACAAAGTAACGAGGATTTGCTTTCTCTCGCATTATTTACGCTGCGAATATATATATATATATATATATATATATATATATATATATATATATATATATATATATATATATATATATATATATATATATATATATATACAGCAACCGTATGCAATCTCCGAAGAATCGCAAAATCCGTGTAATTGAATGGTATGTGGATTTTCACATTAAACGTACCTAGGTATATTTATTTTGCGTAAATGAGTTATTTGTAAGTTACGCTGTCCATCGTTAACTAACACCTGTCGGTACATTTTAACTATGTCTGCAGTAATAGCATACTTATGTTTCCTAAACCTTAATAAAATTGAAAACAGATCGGCTTGAATTGTGGGAACAACACACTGAACTTCATTTAATGATAGGCCTAAATTTGTTTTAGCTGATCCGTCAAAAACAACACGAATTTTGTTGTAGAGCTACTTTTCTTAATAACTGCATGATGTGGTGAAAAATAATTTAAACTGCTGATATCCTGTTCTGGTATTTTAGTCATGTGACCTAATGTTTCATACTCATTTAGAAAATTAACGTATTCGGTTTTTAATTCAATATTGCCATTTAATTTTCGTTCTAATGAAAAAATTCGACTTAATGCGTTGTCTTTTGAATTTCCTAATTCTGCTATGTCGCATTTAAGTGGAATATTAACAATAAAACGACCTGATTTGTTACGTTTAAATGTATTGATAAAATTAATTTCGCAATATTTTTCCTCACTTGTATAATTTCTATGGTCATTTGAACATTCTTCCAATGTCCAAAATTTTGTTAATTAATTATCAGGTAAATTAGTATGATGTGATGTGTTTAAAAAGAAAAATGATTGATTTTGTTTGTGATTTAAATCGCCACCTAAAATCCACCCCAAAGTGTTTTTTTTGTAGAATAGGACCGTTATTACTTACTTGTGTTGTCTAACGCATGTCTATTTTACCCGGCGAATTACATTTTTTATCTGCTAAACGTATATTTGGGGGGATGTTTAGTTTTGACAAAGGAAATGGCATGTTTGGTAAATTATCACTGATTTCATTTAATACTAAACATGTTATGCTTGTTTTGTATTCATTTATGCGTGATTTAAAAGTTATATTAGTTTTAAAATGTATGTTTGAGATAAATTTGCTAATCCCTGATACTAATGACTGATATTTTGATTTAGTGAGACCTAGTTGATTGCAAATATCACTTATGATAAAGTTGGTTTGAGATCCTCCATCGAGGAGAGATCTACATATGTGAGATTTGCCTTGATTATCAAAAACTTCGATGCTTGCTGTTGGCAATATAGTTTAAAACAAATTTGTATTATTTAAATTATGATTTGATGAATGCATTATTTTTGCAGATATGTTACTTTCATAGGTAGCGATTTCTACACGGCGTGATTGATTTTTATTTATTTGTCTTTGGCCACCTGCATTTGTATTTTAAGTGGCATTTACATTATGTGTCATATTCGTCACTTGATTATGTTCTATATGCAACAGTGTGTTATGCTTTTTACCGCATTTTTTACACGAACTGATGTACATTCCTTTGTTGTAGGATTTTTTCTTAAGCAATTTAAGCATAATTGAAGACGCTTAACTTCACTAGTTCGTTGATTTATTGGTAATTTTAGGAAAGTTTCACATGAGAAAAGTGAATGTATTGAAATTTTACATAGTACACAATATGATTGATATGTATTGATATATGCTTTAAAATGATTATTGTATGCTGGCTTTGAGTTTGTATTAAATAGACCTTGATTACCTTTGTTGGATTCAAGAGATCTCATAAAATTACACCTATTTTCAAGGAAAGTTATGAGTTCCTGAAATGTGGAAATATCGTTTTCGGGCTTAAATTATTCCCATTCATGCCGTGTTGCATTTCTGAATTTAGCCGAAATAATGTAGATTAATAAAATGTCTAATGTTGGCTGATCAAAGTTTTTTAGTGATTACATAATTTCCAACACCTCATCTAAGAAATGCTGTACTTGTTGATGCGAGTCCTTTTTCATAAAATCTAAATTGAAAAGAGCTTTAATGTTATTTTTAACAATTATTTTTTTGTTTTCAAACCGTTTCGTTAACAAGTTTCAAGCAATTATATAATTATCAGAAGATACTTTTAAAGTTTTAAGTGAATGTGCCGCATCGCCTTTAACGCATGATATTAAATAATAGAATTTTTGAATATTTGTTAAAGTAGGATTATTATTTACAAGTGTGTCAAGTGCATCACGGAATTCTACCCAATTTTCAAAATCTCCATTAAATGTTGGTAGATTTATGTTAGGTAAGCTAAGTGAATTTAAAACTGCACCTGTTGCTATATTAGATTGTAATGAACTGTTATTTTTGTTCAAATACTTGTTTAAAAATCCATTAACCTTTGCAGTAGTTTTGTGAAATATTTGGTCAAATTCCCCCAAGTTAGCTTCATGAGAAGTTACGTCATCGGCGATGTTTGTGATAGCGATATAAATTTGTTCAAATTTGTCTAGGGATGATTCATTGCATGATAAGCGTGCTTTCAATTCGAGTATAGCATTTTCAAGCACAGTCTCATTATCAGCAGTGCTATCGAAAAAGTTTCTAAAATGTGTTAAACGTGATTTTATTTGTGCTCTCTGTAATGTTAATGTTTTTAATTCAGCCATTATGCACACAAATGAAACAATAAAGAAAGGAAAATATGTTAAAGGAAATTGGACCTACACTTTTGATGACTGCTTGCAAATTCTCTCTCCCTTATGTTGATCACGATGGACGGTGATTTTACTTTTAATTGCACACAGTTTTTTTATTAAGCGGAACGACTTGATGCACTGTATTTGCTTAATAATTAATTACTGATTAAAATTGCTAACGCGATGTTTAATTAACTGGTTCTTTTTTATAATCCGGCTCGTTTAGGACCATGTTGAATTGCGTTTTGTACTGATGTACCACATTATATTTGTTTTTGTTTCTTGGTTAACTCGAAGGACCTGATTATGTTTTGTTAACTTAAACGCTGATTTTAGTAACACTTAACGTTTAGTAACAACTGTAAACTTATACAAAATTACTTATTTGGTATGCTTTAGAGTCCATAAGAACTCAACAAAATGAGTAGTGATTATGTTAGCACAAGCTTGTTGCTTGAGTCTATAGAAGAACTAAGTTAAATAAATATCGATTTTTCCTACGCTATATAATTCTACCTTAGAGAGGTTAACATACTTATGGTCAATTGTAAGCAGAAAATGACCCGTGTTGGGTTATTCCCAATCGCCCTTAAAATTGTATTTTACAGATGGTAAATATTATAACAAAGAAGGCTACTAAGAAATATGTAAATTTGAAAGGTGTAATCCTCCAGACAAGACGCCTTAACATCCGGAAATATTAAATTGAAAAATATGACTTCAGTGTAATGTTGGTTGCCTATCCCCCATTATTGTCTCCATTAATTTTCAGTCAAAATAGCAATTACTGATAATTTACTGCCAATAAATTTACCTTTTAAAATTTCTTCTGCCCTGGCTCTCTCTCTCTCTCTCTCTCTCTTCTCAGTGGTGGGTTCTATTAATTAGGAGAAAAATAGCCTGCTAATATGCAGTTAAATCTTAAATATGGTTTTGATTATTTATCCCAAAGAAATATCTCATTTTTTAACTCGTAACACAATTTTATTTTATGAAATTTAAATACAGCCTTAAATCGGATCCTCTAAAAATCTTAAATTTTACGAACAATTGGTATATTAAAATTATGTGACAGAAATTCAATGTTATAATGTTTTACAAGATTGACAAATGGCTTTTTATGCTGTGAATTGGAGACTACTCGTGCCCTCTCTTGTTCACACCTTTTAACTATAGTGAGATTTTAAGTTGTATTTCTTTATATATGTTAAAATTTCAGCTTTTCCACCTATTTCTTATAGAACGACAGACGTTGACAGTATTTCCTGTCTTTAATACTTGAGATACCTTTCCCTTGGTCTGATTTGAATAAATAAATGGATTTTCAAATACTTTTTTTCCGTGCTGGATTTGTAGGTAAGTCTGGACGTGATTATCTTCATATATTATTGTTTTCTGTAGTCAATTTCTTACTGTGAACATGAATCTTACTTGTTCTATTACTTGCAGGCACAATACATCTGGTTTTACACACAATATACTAAAAATATTCAAATTCTTTGTGAAGGAAAATATGACGCTTCTTTTTAGCGACCTAATTAATAATGATCTCCTCTGCCAAGTCGGAAATCGTCTCCAATTTTCATCTGGAATATCGTTTCCTGTTTTCCAGAGCAATCTCTCTTGAAATAATTAATACCTTTTTGACAGCTGTGCATCTTTGGAAAGCCCGGTAAGTTTAAATCTTTCAGGCATGATACCGTTGAATAGATAAATCGGTGATTGCCCAGTCATCGTATGTGGACTATTGTTAAGTAATTCCTCTATTATACTTAGCTTATCTTGCCACTCTCGGTGATCGCTGTTTACCATTCTTCTCAAATATTGGTTAATTTCTTGTATATATATATATATATATATATATATATATATATATATATATATATATATATATATATATATATATATCTCAGAAATGTTTGATTGTGGATGACGAATATTTGTAAATCGTAATGTCACTTGTTTTTGTTGACAAAATCTTTTAAAGCGTTCTGATTGGAAACATGTTGCATTATCAACAATACAGAACTTTGGACTGCCTACTATTTGAAAATAATTTCTTAATGAATCATATACACATTTAACGTTTGTTCTTACACATGGATATAACTTTACAAATTTCGAAAATAGATCTACTACGACTAAGATGTGCTTGTTGCCTTGATAGCTAGGTATTAGATCAGATAAGAAATCTATGGCTATAATCTCCAATGGTTCCCTTGCTATGATTGATTTAGGGCTATTTTGATACCTGAGATTCTTCCATTTTCCCAACTGACATGTGGCACATTTTCTCACTATTTTCTTAACTACTTTGTAGTCGTTTATGGTAATATAATTTTCTCGAAATGTCAGCCATAGTTTTCTAGCACCCATATGACAGTTTTCTTTATGTAATTGATCGATGACTTTATATGCCGAGTTATTCGTAATTAAATATTTTTCATCATCAATCGGTCCTTTTACATATACATTTTGACAAAGTCCAGAGCCTCTGTTTTCTTTCTCCAATTAGTTTAATTGACCTTGCGTTATCTGACATAGTGAAAAGATTCCTTGTTGATCCTTAAGTATATTCATCCTATCCTTATTCTATTTTCTTGTTCTTTCTTGTTGCTATCGTTTTCCCTCGTTAAAGCGTCTGCTATAATATTTAGCTTTCCCGGTATATACTTAATGGTAAATTTGTACTCCTGTAGCAATAAGGCCCATCTATGTACTCGGTTGTTCATTAATTTTTTATTCATTATATGTATTAACGACAAATGGTCTGTTTCTATTATAAATTCATTTCCGAGCAAATAAAACCTTAACTTGGTCACACAAAAAATAATGCTCGCCCATTCTAGCTCTGTAACGGAATATCCCCTTCCAGGTGATAGTGCCTGCACACATTGGATGTGATATGGACGCAATTGTTGCTCGTGAAGAACTCGCCATATCGTGGCATTTGATGCTCCCAGATGATTGGCCATTTCCCTAGTACTCATTTTTGACTTTTGTTCAATTTCATCCAGAACAGCCTCTTCAAAATCAAGATTTCGTGCACTTCGTGGTCTGCCTCGATCAGCAGTAACTTTATTAAGGGTACCTGGTAATATATATATATATATATATATATATATATATATATATATATATATATATATATATATATATTCGAAAGAGACAGATCGATGTATTAGATAATGTAGGTATGTACCTGTTTCACCTGTTTCTCGCAGACGGATGTCAATCCGTTGACACATCCTTCTGTCTGGAATTCTCCGATTTGGGAAGGCTTCTTCATACAGTCGTTTCGCCTCATAACAGTTACCATGAGCCCGTGAATACATAACATGCATGTCTGTTAGTTCATTGTTGGCAAAGACTTTCATATTTAATTAGAAAAATTACGGACAATACAATTAATTACTTAAAAATAGTGAGTAGTCTCAAACGTAAAAGTCAAATGTAGTATATGTCACGACGAAAACGCAAAAGTCCAGTCCCGTAACCACTTTGTTAAATGGTTTGTTCAAAGTTTGTTATCATGGCTTTTTATTTTATCTTCATGATTGTGTCTTGTCAGTTATTTTTTCTAGTAAGATTTTAATTTTTAACTAGATAATAAGAAAATTAAGTTTATACATACTAATAGCAATTAAAAGGTGAAAAATGTATTCCTATGATTTGTCTCAGAAATAATTTTTGAGCGACATCGACATACAAAAATTGAAATATCTCTAAAATGGCGTATCTGAGAGATTTAAATGAAGTATACAGTTTTTGCTTACAATTGATAAGGGCTGCAATGTAATTATACGGTAGGTCGATATTACTGGGTGTCAAAAAATTATAGCAAATTGAATGCAAGCCATGTCTTACAGTTGGAGCCCTCTGCCAGCAGTGTTATTAACAATAACATATTTAAAATTCTTGCCTTCGAAAACCCACACATGCCAATTTTCACGTCAAAATTTTAATTTGACTCGGACTTGTTCGTGAAAAACTGCCAAAAACAAATAACTTTAACATGCTGTATTTAAAAAACTAAGCATTTGCGGACCCATGTTTATATATAAAAAATAGTTTTATTTTTTGTGCTGAATGTTCAATATATATATATATATATATATATATATATATATATATATATATATATATATATATATATATATATATATATATATATATATATATATATATATATATATATATATATATATATATATATATATATATATATATATATATATATATATATATATATATATATATATATATATATATATATATATATATATATAGGGTGTTTCAAAAATGATGGTCTATGTTACAGGTGCAAAGTCGTTTTCTGGGTATGAACCCGTAGAACTCGTAGAAGGACAAGAAACAAATAAGGTGGGTGTTAGAAAAAACACTTGATTTGAATAGTTTGAAAAGCAATAAGTGCAAAAGGTATAAAGGGCCAGGGGGAAAGCCATAAGTTCATGTCCTCGGGAAAAATAGTGGCGGAAAGCACACAAGGCAGTGACTGCAAATGTGAAAAAGAGTGTTTGAAAAAGCTTTCTCCTGATGAAAAAAATTAAATATATACAGCATTTAATGGCCTTGGAGATCAAGAAAAACAAGATTCATACATCAAGTTTTAGTAACAGCTGGCACGAGTAAAGATGTTTTAAACGCCAATTCACAACGATTGCACCTACAAATATCAGGTGAATTACTATGGCTTATTTTTTGCATTTTTTTATTATTCATATTTAATTTTTGTTTTATGTCAGAAAAGGTGCATTCGAATTATCAGCCTGTAAGCAGGCTCTATGTTTAATCCATGGAATCGGAAAAAAGCGTTTAGAACGTATTGCAAGTCACTTGACAGCCAGTGCAACCCCTGTCCAGGAAAAAGAGATAAGCACGCTAATAGGCCGAACATGATTCCGGGACCTTTGAAAAAGCAAGTTCATGAGCAATAAGAAACAGTAGGCATTATTTGTCTCCCGATTTGAATCTTACAATGATGTACGATCTATACCTAAAAAAAAGTGGAACCAGAAACTTACAAACTAAAACAAGAGAAACTAACGTTTAAACCAAAAATTTGCCATGATTTTTATAATCGTTATTTTCGGAAAAATTTCTATATTACTTTTGGCAAACAAGGAAAGACACGTGTAAGAAATGTGACACATTGGAAAACAAAATTCAAGAAGCGGAATCAGAATAAGAGAAGAAAAGTTTCGAAACCCCCAAAAAAATACACATTCTCAAATCTGAGTGGTTCTACAATGAACTGAAAGAAAAATCGAAAGAGGCAGAAGGTGAGGATCATGTTGAAGTTTTTTTTTTTTTTGACTTTGAACAGAACATGCCCCCCTTTAAGGTGACATCTGGAGATGCTTTTTATTTCAGCTATGGGTCAAAATTTTTGTATACACCCGGCGAGAAAAAATTTCTTCATGTATGATGAAAATATCTGTAAAAAAGGCGCCAATCATGTTTTAAGCTTTTTACAGTATTATATTGCGAACATAGTTAGTCCAGATGTAAAGATTCTATACTTATTTTGTGATAACTGCTGTGCCCAAAATAAAAACCAAACGCTGGTTTGATTTTTAGTAACTTTGTGTTATACAGGTAGAATTGACACAAGAGTGCATCATTTTCCCGAGCCAGGGCACAGTTTTTTATTCTGCGATAGGTTCTTCGGCATAATAGAGAAGAAAAATGCTTTATAGATCGAATTTTTTTACCGCAAGACTAATGGAAATAGTCGCTATCTTGACGGAAATTTCATGTCATTCCCATTACACAATCTATGGTATTTAAGTACATTGATCATTTGAAGAGCTTTTTTTATCCGTCCCCAAAATCTGAAACAAAACAAAAGTTCGCAACTTCTTCCTATCGTGTATTCAAATACAAAAAAATATAGGTCGGGTTTCCTGTAGCGCCGATGCTCCTCTAATACATTTTATATTGTTAAAATATAATGCAAACCCTACATTAACTAACGTGGGATAGGCTTCTTTACATAAGTTGGCTTTGAAAGATTTTAAATATAAAAAAGTGCACTTTTCGACTTCACTTAAATTTATAAAAATGTTTTTTTCATGTTTGTTATTGAATAATTAGTTTAGTAGAACTCTCGTTATATCCTTGATAATGGAATAAATTTTTCCGAAAGCTCGGCCTATAATAAAGAGTTTTATTTTGCATCTGACGGCCTTCCCACATTTTTTGATATATATATATATATATATATATATATATATATATATATATATATATATATATATATATATATATATATATATATATATATATATATATATATATATATATATATATATGCACAAGTCAAGTATAATAATTAAGGGGAGCCATGAGTTAGCAAAGTAGAGAAGACGTTCGCATACATTTAGAGGGCGTTAACATTCATAAACTTGATTTGATCACTATGTCACATAAAAAAAATTGCCTCAAACTGAATGCACTTAAATATCAGTAAAATACGTAATTTGTTAACAGGTTGTGATAAAACGGCAAACTCTACTGTACACTGTACGACGGCATATTATTGTTGCATTGGACTCAGCACCCCAGCTAACCTTTAATGCTGGCCCAGTATTGGCGTCATAGCCGGTACCCGGCACTTGCATTGCTGGAGAAGTGCTTGAATACAATGTTGGGCCGGTAACTATAGGAAACTCCGGGCAGCAGGCGGCCAACGGTCGGTTAGCCAGCACATACATTACAGGCCAAGCACTTTACCAATGCTGCAGAGTTACTTGATTTCAATATCAAATCTGCATTTCTCAGGCACTTATATCAAGTGCTCAATTTTAGGTGGCCCACTACTTCTACTATGAAGGACACACACTAGGTACTCTGCATTGAAACATTACTTATTGATATATATATATATATATATATATATATATATATATATATATATATATATATATATATATATATATATATTAAATAGTCCAAAAATCAACCTGATTTAGGAATAAGTATACATAAGAAATCTATCAAATTGTTAAACGATATTGGTAATTTATAAATATAACCCATCAATACAGACCATTATTTTCATAGATATTCAATTTCGTACAGCTAGATTATATTATTGAACAAAATAAACTGGAATATCCAAACATTTCACGGTTTTCATATATTATAGGACATAGAAAAAATGAAATAAAAACCAAGTACCTATGTGTATTAGACGTTTTAATGTCATAAAAATAAAATAATCACTTGTATAATTAACAATAAATAAAGTACAAATGTGTCAAAATTAACAATGTTAAATAAAATATCAATAAACAAACTCATAAAAAAAAACACTAATCTGAGAATCCCGTTAATTAACAATATAAGTGAATATTATAATATTTTAGTAGGTACCTATATATTTTCATATGGTCTGAATATCCATGTGTACTCAGCACATATGCACTCGTATAAAGAGATGGAACACAACCCTTAATAATATTTATATCTAATAACTGGCGAAAAGAAAAACGAGTGAATATTTGCGAGTGTGTACACTTGACTGCACAAACAATTCGCTAAGATGACCCTTTCAAGAGACCTTGTGTCCATCGGGATTGTCCACTAACAGATTTGAAATTGCATCGAAGGTAACTTTTACATTAAGTGAATATTGGAACCCGTGATGAGCACTGATAGGTACACTTTTGGAGAACCCAATTAACTACTGCACATTTTTAAAGATTTCACAATCGTTTCACTAACAAGGTTAGCGTCATCAGAGGATGTATTATCTTTTACAACTGTAAACTATTTAAAACATTTCATTTAGCACTTGAGTTATATTTCAGGCTTAGCTTACAATATTTTTCCTAAAACATATTTTTGCCTCCTACATTCTTCACTGTCACCTGCATTACGAAGGCAAATTTAATGTTGACTGAGTCACCTTTTGTTGCCTGGCATCTTTACACAAAGGGTTCTTGCTCACTGTTCCTGAAAATCAGACATTATATCAATGAAAAATCTTCGATTTTTCCACAGCACAACATTTACAAATAATAAGTTTAATAATCTGTTGGTCAAGGCGTAGTTATACTAGCTATATCAAATGAATTAAATATTGACTCAATCTCAATAATCTTACTTCCTTCCCTTATAATTATGGAGAAAGAATAGTGAATAATAGAACTATATTTTGTGATTTAGATACAAACTATACATTCAGGTGCTCATGATTTGCATACTGTTATAATACTACATTTAATATAATGCGATAAGACTATAAATACATTAAAAAATGATTAACTTACCTATTGCATTGCGACAGACAATTTCTTGCATTTTATCAATTTTCCTTTTCCTTTATTAGGCCACAAACACACAGCACTACAGCACATAAACATACGCCATGTTGTTTTAATTCTATGTTTTCTTTTGTGCTAGCGCGATGGCCATGCGCCAACACTATCGGCTCACGATGATAGACGAGCAGACGAGGACTATTAAGGCAACCATGCACTTCTCCAGCGGCTTGCCGGTACTGTAAAAAAGCGATAATTCTCACCGCATAGCCAACATTGGTTAGTTACTGCAGAATACCGTAAATATTACTTGCCATTTGCCAACCCCAATAACGTAACGGTAAAGCGCCGTTTCGCCGTTACCGTTACTGAACCAGCACAGACGGCATTATCCCGGCAGACGGCCGATGGTCGCGTGTTTGCTGGGACATGACGCCATGCGCGTGAGAGTTCTAAAAATAGGTAGTCTCATTATCATATCTCTCGTTATTTGTATCATGGTATTCATTGACACCACGAGGTTTTGTGGTACTGTTGCGTGCCCCCAGAGAGATCTATCGGCTAGTAGCATAAGTTTATATTGTTAGCACATTAAAAGTTTCAGCAACTGCCCCTTTCAGCACTTATCCCTTTCATGCCACCTCTCCCCTACTGCTGCTTCAACTCCATCCTCATTCTTTGAGCTAACTGTGTAAATCTGAATATGGTTCTAGCACTGTTTTATAGTGTCATGGAAAATTATGTGGCTGACTGGTTGATTTTCTTCAAATTTGGGAATTTCAACATTTAGAGCATAGTAGGTGGACGCGTAATCTGAAGTAAATGTGAATTGAAATTGGTCTTATTTAAATCTGCTCTTTATACTTTATTGTATTATAATAAACATACACAATGAGTGCATTCTTCTTTTTTGCACAAAACTTGTGGAATAATGTTTTTATAAAGAATTTGTGCGGTGTTTCTATTATTTCTTCATTTCTGCTTTTCAGTTTCAATGTGTGTTTCTGTGCCAACAATTCCAATCTGAGTTGATACGGTGGTTCTTGAGCTTCAGCAAATAGTGAGTGCCTGGGAGTAGATTTCACGACTCCCATGCATATTGTAAATGTGTTAAGTTGAAACCGATCAATCTTCAACATATTGGTTTTTGATGTCCCATAATATACTATACATCCATAATGTAGAATATATCTGATGCATGAACGATATAATGATAGAGCCACGCTAACATCGGCTCCCTAGTTGAAGTGCGGAGGCTGAAATGAAATAAAAAGAGATGCTAGACACAGAGAGTCGTAGTTTCAACAAGGCGTCATCGCCTTTAGACTGTAACGATCATGAGTTAATATAGAAGATGTCATCATCGTAAATGGCAATTTATGAAGTTATATTACTATATTTTACCCCCTTCAACATCGACTTTATGAGTTATACCCTGTGTAATTAGTTTATTTTAGCATCAGACCTCGTATGTTACAACCGAATTAAGTAAAGCGCCAACACCTAACTCCCATACTGTAGCTTGCCAGATATCGTCAATAAATAAACACCTCTAAGTTCAGGAAGCGTCTACACATGCAGAGACTGTAAATGATAAATTCAGGACTCTGCATTATACCAGTGAGGATTTGTGATAAGACCTCCCACAGGAAAATGTTTCGAGTGTACATTCTGCGTACAGATTACAAACACGTATGAACATCCCCTCTGACTTGAATTGCCTTTTCACCAGGATGTTAAGTGGGTTTACATGTTGATAACACTGGTGAAAGTTTAAGTGTATGGTGGAACAATAGCACGAAGCATAAAAAATATAAATGAAATAAACAACTGACTACTACAAACTGGAATCGCCACGATACTTATAAAAATAGGCGAGGAAATTTTATTCTACTGAGTTATTTTAGTTTGATAAAAGATGTCAATTGTTGTGTGCACATTTGAAAAGTACAAGGGAGCAAAGATAGCGATTTTTTAAATAAAAATGCCACTCTCTTTAGAAAAAATATAGTAATTTACTTTAGTTAACTTGGTAAAGTCCTGATGCAGCAATGACGAAAGCTTTCATTGTCAAAAAAGTTGGTTGGTCCCAGCTCTGGGATTCAAGTTTTAAGATTGCAAATTTTCTTACCGAAAATGCTATATCTTTGAAACTCGTTAATATATTTTTACGAAATTTAGCTCATATATTGCCATCATTTTACAAAGGTAGTACTCCCAAATTTAGTTTAGATTTTTACGGAATTATATTTAACAAAATTTTGAAAATTCTGCGAAATGTATTCCTGACTTGTATAACCATTACGTTGTAGTATAAGGTTAAATAGAATAAACAAAGATGGCAATCTTAATCTTAATCTTAATTCTTAATAATAATACCGATGTGAAAGTTTGGATGTTTGTTACTCAGTCACGCATAAACGGCTGAACGGATTTAGATAAAACTTTAGAAAAACTGATAGGCTATGAACTGAATTAACACAGGATACTATTTTCCTGAAATTCTGCCCCTACGGGATCAGAGAGATAGCATTTTCGAAAGGGAATTTTCCATCGAAAAACTTGCTTCACTCTGAAAACTGGTCAACGAACTTAGCCTCTGGAAATAATTGTCTAGTGTAATAAACCCGGAGTCTCTAGGTGGCGTAGAATCTTCGCAAACTATGTTGTACAAACACACACACGCAGATATATATATATATATATATATATATATATATATATATATATATATATATATATATATATATATATATATGCAGGGTGTAAAAAATTGTGGAATATTGCCAATATTTCGAAAACCACTAACGTATTGTTTTCATACTTGCTCTATTGATGTGCTTAGATTTAACAGTCTGTTGACAAGTGAAAAGTATGTGTAACTCAATAGGCAGGCTCAGAAATAATACCCACATTTTATTTCAAATGAAACAGCCTGTATGTTTTGCGTTTTTTTAATTTACATCTAATTTAAGGTCTAATTGTATTTAAAGTCTTTTCCTATCTTCACTCATTACTGAAAAAATGGTTGTTAAAAATAATTTTCAAAAATTGTTAATATTTCGAAAACTACGGAACATATTTTTTGACACTTGGTACATTGATGTATTCAATACACTTTTGAAGCGTAAAAAAGTATGTGTAACTGTACAGGCTGGCTGAGAAATAATACAAACTTTGGTATTTTAAATGGAACATCCTGTATATTTTGCAGATTCTAATAAGCATTTAAAAGTACAATTCAATTATGTAAGTTTTAAGTTGATATTCGTTTACATAAACGGAATTATGGTATTCATATTACAATTTCAAAGTGTGTGTATATTGTCACATTTGTCTATGAGAATTAAGTTTATGGACTTTGTTCCTTCTATGGTCAGATGTCGGTTATAAAGTGTATTGGTAAGGGCGAACACTCTGGAATTATATTTCTAGAAGGGACCAGAAGTGATAGGTGTAGAAAAGTGTAGAAGATCTGGAATCTCTATGGAGAGTATAAATAGACGAACGGTACATAGAGTGGGTTAGTTCAGTATTGAGTGTGGTCTAGAATAAATGATCATATAGTATTAAGCGAGTCAGCAGTAAGTGTTGGTGTATAAGAAATGATCCTAGAAGGCGAATAGTGGAATATAGTTCTATGGACATTTAATAATAGAGAGAAATATTTTAGTTGATACTGGTGTTGGAAAATAGTTGCTTATAATAAACTAGTAGTTTGAAAAGCTGTGTTTTGTTAGTCAACAAATCCAGAACCCCGTAGAACGTAACAACTGGTGTCAGAAGTGGGATTCCCAAGCTGCTGGCGGAAATATTTTCCAAAATATTCGTTGAACAACGTGAAAATTTCTAGAATCTCTGGAACATCAGTGTCAGCAGTAAGTCATAACTGGGTGTGTTCTTGAAACAGAATAAACCGTGTATCAGCTTTAAGTACGTCTATGCCTAAGACACGTAGCGCAACAGCCAATATGGACGCCCAGCTATTGGAATTGACTAAAGAAATGAAAGAAGAAGCCAGAAAAGGAGATGAACAGGCCATAGAAGAGCTGAGAAAAGGAGATGAAAAGGCTAAATAAGAGCTGAAAAAAGAGATCAAGAAGCGAAAGAAGAAATGAGAAAAGGGGATGAAGAGGCCAGAAGAAGATACGAAGAAGCCAAAGAAGAAATGAGAAAAAGAGATGAAGAAGCGAAAGAAGAAATGAGAAAAGGAGATGAAGAGGCGAGAATAAGAGACGAAAAAGCTAAAGAAGAAGCCAGAACAAGAGATGAAGGAGCTAGAAAAAGAGACCAAGAAGAGAAAGAAGAGCTCAGAAAAAGAGACGAAGAAGCCAAAAAGAAATGAGAAAAAGAGACGTGGAGATAAGATAGGAACTGAGAAAAAAGGGACGAAGAAGCAAAGGAAGAAATGAGAAAAAGATGAAAAATCAAAGAAAATTCTACAGGAACAGGATAGCAGAATTGAAATTCTTACTTTATGTGTCGACGAACGTATGAATCAGGTAAAAGACGACATCTTCCAGCAAGTAGGGGGTATCAGCGACGATGTACATGACAAGCTGACGAATATACAAGAGGAAGTGCAGCAGAAAATACAATCACTAGAAAATAAGTGCGAAACCCTAGCCAAAGGAAACATCAGGCTCGAAGATAGCCCGGTCGTAAGAATTAAGGTCCCTACATTTGATGGCTCAGTCCCGTGGGGTATTTATCTACGCCAATTTGAAGCTGCTGCTACAGCAAATGGTTGGGGCGAGAGAGAGAAAGCGTCTTTGCTAATTGTGGCTCTCAGAGGAGATGCCCTAGATGTGCTCCACGGTATCCCCAGGGAAGAACAGGACAGTTTTGACAGCATTAGATATTACATAGAAATGAGATTTGGCGACCAGCATGTACAACAGTTGTACCAAAGTAAGTTGAAAAGTCGCTGTCAGAAATTGGGCGAAACTCTGCAACAATTTGAAGCCGACGTTGCCAGACTAACACGATCAGCTAACCTTACAGCTCCGGTGGAATTTTTGAACCAGCTGCCGCTGCAAACATTTATTGATGGCATCAGAGATACCGACAATCAAGAGGCGCTGAGGATGGCGAGACATAAAAACTTAAACGATGCTTTGGCACATTCGTTAGAATTTAAAGCTGCCAAGCAAGCCTCTAAAGGCAATGTGAGGGTTCGGGGTCTCCAAGTGCCAGAAGAGGGAAATAAACCAGACTTGTCCAAGGTTGTGCAGCCATTGCAGAAACTAGAAGAACAGATGAAGCACACGACTCATAAGGAGCCAACGCAAGCTCATCGTGCAAGTGCCATACGCTGTTGGAACTGTGGCAAGGTGGGACACATAAGGAGTGAATGCCGGGCCCCAAGATCATCGTCAACCAACGCACAGGAAAACTAAATGCAGCTAGCTTTAGAGGGCGAGAGCTGGCTGCCCAACACAATGCCCCGAAGTTGACAGCTATTTCACTGGTCAACGATTCTGGCAACACGCTCATCGTAGACGCATACATTAGCGACAAAATGGCTCAAATGGTTGTAGACACTGGGCATCCAGAACGATTATCAGTCGTGATATAGTACCAAGATGGCGGGTAAGAAAGTCAGAAAGAATCTACAAAGTGACCGCAGCTGGTGGCGAACAGATTCGTGTATTTGGTGAGACTGAGGTCAAGCTACAAATTGGAGCTTGGAAAACCAAACAGCGAGTTATTGTTGCCACCATATCAGACCCCATTATACTTGTACTAGATGTTCTACAAGGTCACGGTGTCAAGTTAGATCTCCAGAACAATGTTTTAAATATCGGTGATGAGGAAGTAGTCATCGTTCAGTCGACTGTTAATAACCTTGCGATTCGAAAAGTCACGGCCAAAGTTGAAATCGAAGGTAATCTTTTGGTCAGGAATTGGGAGTCAGAGGATGGAACCCGCATATTGAAGCAAATAATCCTTCCGCGGCCAAGAGTTAGGGAGGTAATGGAGGAGATCTATGGCCGTGGGGGCCATTTAGGGCTAAATAAAACTTTGGAAAAGGTCAGAGAACGTTTTTATTGGTTACGATGTAGAGCTGATGTGGAAGAATGGTGCAAAAGTTACCAGGCGTGTGCATCCAGTAAGGGGCCTAAACCAAAAACCAGGGGGCGAATAAAGCAGTACAACGTGGGAGCCCTTTTCGAAAGAATTGAAATCGACATAGCTGGTCCTTTCCCTAGAACAGACGCATGAAATCGCTATATGCTTGTAGCCATGGATTATTAGCAAGTGGCCAGAAGTGTTTGCGGCCCCGAATCAAGAGGCCACCACCGCCGCAGAAGTATTGGTGAATGAGCTTTTCTGTAGATTTGGCGCACCACTAGAGCTCCATTCCGACAAAGGACGCAACTTCGAGTCGGCTGTATTCCAGAAGGTTTATGAGCTTATGGGAATCAGGAAAACGAGAACTACACCCATGCACCCTCAAACTGACGGAATGGTGGAAGAATTCAATGCTACTTTGGAGTCCCACTTAAGAATATTTGTCAATGAACACCAAACGGATTGGGACCGGCACATTCCACTATTTCTACTGGCATACCGCTCGGCTGTACATGATACTACCGGACATACACCAGCCAGCGTGGTTTTTGGGCGAGAGTTAAGACTTCCTCCTGATCTCATATTGGTTAATTGATGAAACATAAAAGATTTGGAAAGAAGAATAGAAGCCATCCACTATGCAGTCAGAATGCGTATACGAGTATAAAGCGACCGCAAACACGTTATGACGTGCGAGCTAATTCAGCTGGTTTTAAAGAAGGAGATCGTGTGTGGTTCTACAATCCAGTACGACGCAAGGGACCGTCACCGAAACTACAAAAAAGGTCCTTATAAGGTGGTCAAAAGGATCAATGACGTTGTCTATCGAATTCAGAGGAGCCCGACGAGCAAGATGAAGGTCGTCCATATGCACAGACTTACGCCATTCCAAGAAATGTCAGAATTCTACCGGGGCTATCGCATATAAGAAAGGGGGCAGTGTCACATTTGTCTATGAGAATTAAGTTTATGGACTTAGTTACTTCTATGAACAGATGTCGGTTATAAAGTGTGTTGGTAAGAGCGAACACTCTGGAATTATCTTTCTAGAAGTAACCCGAAGTGACAGATGTAGAAAAGTGTAGAAGATCTAGAATCTCTATGGAGAGTATAAATAGACGAACGGTACATAGAGTGAGTTAGTTCAGTATTGAGTGTGGTGTAGAATAAGTGATCATAGAAAGCGAATAGTGGAATTTACTTATATGGACATTTAATAATAGAGGGAAATATTTTAGTTGATACTGGTGTTGGAAAAGAGTTGCTTATAATAAATTAGTAATTTGAAAAGCTGTGTTTTGTTGGTCAACAAATCCAGAACTCCGTAGAACGTAACAATATAATATCACAACACAAAAAACAAATTAACGATAATAAACTATTACAAATTAATTTCGTTACTTTATGAGATGTTCAAAATGTTGACCATTAGTTGCTAAACAATAGCCAAGTCTGTGTCTAAATTCCTACAGGACGTTATCAAAAGTATTCTAATGAATTAAATGAAGTTAATTTCTAATTATAATCATCAAATGTTCAATATCACCCGCCTGTGTTTGTAAACTTTACTTTTTAAATCACCCCATAAATAAAAGTCTAAAGGTGTTAGGTCTGATGATCTTGCGGGCCATTCAATTGCACCTCTTCTTCCTATCCATCGACTTGGAAATGTCTGGTTACAGGGTTTCTAATTGTGGCATAATCTGTTTACGTAACAACTGCAAATAAAGTTCTGGCGAAAGATTTTCATTAATGAAAAATGGTCCAATGATAGTATGGCCTATGATACCTATCAAACCGTTGACCTTTTGTGGACTTTGCGTGTATCTACAATTGCCTATTGACGGTGCCTCATCGGAAAAGAGAATATTATTTACAAAATTGGGATCAACATTGAACCTCTCCATCATAATTTTACAAAACCCTGTTCTTCTATCAAAACCATCATCTATAAGTTTTTCAACTAGGTGTATCTTGAAGGGACGTACCTTTTCGCTTTTCAATAAGGTTTTAACTGACATGTGAGACATATTGTGTTGTTGGCCCATATGTCGAAGCGATTGATTGTGATTGTCCTGTAAATCAACTAACACATTTATAGCCACATCACCACCAGTAGTGCTTTTCGGTCCGCCTGTTTTTAGTCTGTTTTGCAAATTTCCTGCTTTAGTGACTTTCTTTCGAAGTTTGCTTACGCAATATTGGGTAATCACAGGCAGATTAGGAAAAGCTAGATTAAATAAATCGACAACTTCCTCCAGTGTTCTCTTGCTCTACCATGTTAATTTCTGTGAATTGAGGCGTACGCTTATGTGAGAACATTTGACAAAAACTGCCAAATTTATCATTGCAGATAAGGCACCTAGCAACATTACAAATGATGCGACTTGTCTTCATGGTTTCAGTGTATTCATGTGACTGAATTCAGTTTGCGTACATTAATGTCTCATTGTGAGGAATAAACAACTTACAACTTACATCATTGAATTAATCTCTTAAATGTTTATTAGAATCTGCAAAGTATACATGGTGTTCCGTTTAAAATAACAAAGTTGGTATTATTTCTCAGCCACCCTGTATAGTTACACACAATTTTTTACTTGTAAAAAGTGTTTTGTTTAAATTACTTAAATAAAATTAATACATTAATATACCAAGTGTCAAAAAATATGTTCCGTAGTTTTTGAAATATTAAAAATTTTTGAAAATTGTTTTAAACAACTATTTTTTCATTCGCGACTGAAGATAGGAAAAAACTTCACATAAGATTTGATGTAACTTAGATGTAATTTCAGAAAACGCAAAAACATACAGGGTGTTACATTTGAAATAAAAATGTTGGTATTATTTCTGAGCCACTTTGTAAAGTTACACATACTGTTTTACTTGTCAACAGAGTATTAAATTTAAGTACATTAATATACCAAGTGTCAAAATTATATGTTTAGTAGTTTTTGAAATATTGGCAAGATTATACACCTTTATACACCCTGTATATATATATATATATATATATATATATATATATATATATATATATATATATATATATATATATATATATATATTCAAAAAAGGTTCTCATGTACCCCGATAAAATTAACTGGTTTCGAAAAAAAAATTCTTAAATATTTGTTGGTATTGACTGAATATGAAATCAGGAAATCACCTAATCTCATTTTCAATATTAATGGAGTGTGTTTTGAGAACATTCTCAGTAAACAAGATCATGAGACCCTGTAACTCTGTTATTTTTGAGTTCTCAATAAAATGCTATAGAAACTTGTGACATATTTTTTTTAATAGCAAAACTCCCTAAATCTTTTGATCGTCATCCAGTTACCCTGTATACATAAATACATCAAAAAATCGGGACGCAGCAAGTGCGTTTCGGTAGTGAATTTTCATGAGAATAATATATAATATATTAGTAATTTAGTTTTATATTAAAGGTTATAAAAATTACTTCATTTAATTAGGAACAGTCAAAAATAAGGTAAAGAAGGGCAAGCAAAAACATGATCTCTAGCATAAATATTTATACAGTAATTTGGATACAATTAGGTAACATTGTGGCAACAACTGAACAGTAGAGAAATTATTTAGAGCGCGTTAACAGTCATAAACTTGATTTCATCATCATGTCACAGTAGTATTCTGATCATAAAAAAATACTTCTAACTGTATGCACACAAAAATTAGTAAAATACATTTATAAAATCTAATAAAACAACAGTTTAGTAATTCGTTAAGAGGTTTTGACATGTGATGAAACGTCAAACTCACTGTACCGCATTAGCATAATATTATTATGTTGCGACTATACTATCTTTATATTGATATTTGTATTCGAGATTGTATTATGTGCATGCACAAGCCTTGCTTTTCTGTATAATACGATGTACAACTTATTTGTAAATAATATAGTAGTATTATAGTACTCACTCCATGTCGCGTGCGCATGACAATGCAAAAATAGGTAGCCGCATTATCATATCTCTCTAGTAATTGTAACAGGTCTAAAACCTGAATTTGACGCTAAATTTCCAATTTCTTCGTCTTATTATTATTCTTCTTCCTCTTTGTTTATGCGGTCTGTTTCTACTATTTCCATTTCCGAACGTCACACAGTCTGGGATAGACATCACTAAACATTGAATGAAAGGCTTCTAACCAGACAACAAAAGTTTCTACTAGCCTACATTTCCAATTTGATATTGACAATTGACAAATGATAGCTGCGTTCCAGTACGAACGCACAAACGTTGTTAGACTGCGTTCGTGTTCGTGCTGGAGCACAAAAATGTAGGTTAGTAGAAACTGACGCCATAAACAAAGAAGAAGAGTAACAACGTTGTCAGATAGAATAAATTAGGATTGGAGCGGTAAGTTAAAAATCATGATAAATGAGTAAATCGAAATTTGCAGGTATTAAATACAGCTATGAATTACTGTATTTTTTAACTAACTGATAAAATTAAATTTTATAAAATGTTTACTTTATTACCAGAAGGTGTGAAAATTTGAGATGTTTATACATGAAAGGTCTAACTACATGAAATTTCTGAAGATCTGGCAATCCCAGTAAGAAACAACTACGTTTTGACATCTTGCAACGATTGTAACTTCCATTGTTTAGATTTGTATCTACGATTTAATTAAATAGTATAGCAGTACATGTAATGTCATTTGTCTTTGTCCAACATTGTAGATATTACATTACAGAATTTAAAGTGATGTCGAGGATTGTTTTAATATTAATTTTGAATACCTTTTCTTAGCGAATTTTCATTAAGAAAATTCACTAATAGAGAGATATCGATGGTGAGACTTTCGAAAATTTTCTTCAGATGAGCACGAATTAAGTCAGTTAAAATGTTTATACATATACATATATATATATATATATATATATATATATATATATATATATATATATATATATATATATATATATATATATATATATATATATATTTGTGTGTGTGTGTATTCAACCGATAACTCAAAAAATACTTAACTCATTTGGATCAAATTTGGGAATTACCCTTCTTTTGCTAATGGCTTGGATGAGTTCATTCATCAAATCTTAGCGGCCAATTTTTCTTAGTAAAAAATTGGAAAATATTTTTTTAAACGCAATATCTCTTAAATTGTCTAAGTGATTGTAACTATTATTTATAACTTAAAAGTACATAGTCAGACGTAATTGTGTACCAATTTTCAAGTCGTTTGATGAAAGGAAAATAAAGTTATTCGAAATTCTGTAATGTAATATCTACAATGTTGGACAAAGACAGATGACGTTATATGTATTGCTATGTTATTTAAATAAATCGTAGATAAAAATGTAAACAATGGATGTTGTCGCAGGTTATCAGCCTGCTGTGAGAGATACGACAGGGACGCCATATCGGTGCAGGACCAGGTAGTATGTTGTCACTGCTCTAGTTTACACAAAATCAACTAAGAATTGGGTAATGTCAGCCTTGGGCCATTTACTTCTTAATACAAGGACAAAGTTTCAAACGCCGTTAATTTTAGCATGCGAATGTATACTATAAATAAAAATTTTAGAGACGTAGCAAGTGTGTTATAGTAGTGAATTTGCATAAGAATTGTACACTATTAGTAAGATATATTATTAAAACTAATTCTTTAAATTTAAATGGCCTTGGAGTTCGGTTTTAGAGTCCCAGTTAGTGATTATTTGAAAAAAAATATATTTTATATGGAGCTAGAAAATTAAAATTTGGTCTTAGATATAATATGTAAGTAGTGCAAGTCTCTAAAGAAATTGTGCTACAAATTTCATTAAAGTTACAAAAGTTTTTCAGAAAAAAATAATTATTTACAAAGGGAATGTACCTGTCAAATTGTAAACATGGCAGGTATTTTTCCTTATTAATTTTTTGGATGGTTTTGTTTTAGTCAACCCATTCACTTTTTGCAAACAATAAACAACAAAAGTCTGGACGCACTAAGTGCGTTATGGTAATGAATTTTCATAAAAATATTTTTAATATCAAAAATATGTGTTTATTTAAGAAAGCAGGCATAAAATTTCGATACTAGTGTAACCAATATAGTAACAAGGTGCCATGTTTAACCAAAATAACTTTGAAAATGTTCCCGAAAAAACTGGTCTCTTGGTCAACCTTATAGGTTAATAGCAAATTGAGCCATTCAAATTTGAAGCGCTTAAAGAAGATTCTCTACCATAACGCACTTGGTGCGTCTCGAATTTCTTTTCTTACAAACATGCATTATATTTCGATGGAAAATGCAAAAATGCAATAACATAAGGCGGGTTCGATTTAAAAATAAATAAATTTGTATCACCAAGGACTTATGGGTCAGCCTGTGATTGTGGAAATATTTTTTTAAGATGTAGCCCAAGACACCCTATAATTAATGTATACAATTTTTTTCGTATCTTGTATAATAACGGATTTATTGAGCCTTATTGATTTTTTACGAAAATTCGATAAAAATTATATACCATTAAACGATAAACTCTATAGCTAAGACTACTGCCAAAGCATCAGAGAAAGGGTCTATTTGAAATGAATTTTCTGAAAACATTTCAGTAAAATGAAGGACAATGACGGTTAAAGCTAAGACTTCAGGCGTTGTAAAACATTCTTCTTGAGACATTTTCTTTCCATAGCTCGTATTAGTTTCAGGTTATTTGCCTAAATGTTGCCAATTTTGACGTTTTAAATCTAGACTTTGACGTTTTGAGGAAAACCTCAATTTTTTTTATTGCACATAACTTTTTTGTCTTTCAACTTACAGAGCTAAATTTTGGTAGGTAATTTACCCGCTACTCCATAGTGTCCCGGAACCCACACCAGTTGCATCTCCTTCGTCCTGGCTAGTCCTCTGAGGGCGTCAGCGCACTTCTGAGCCAGTGTTGACCTGATTCTGGCCGCGCAGACTGCCTGGAGGACCGTCTGCATATCCGAGCAGATGTACACACATTTCTCGGGACTCCTCTTCATATCCTGTCTATTGGCCACAGACAAGATAGCATACACCTCTGTTTCGAATGCCGTGGTATATGCGCCAAGAGCATAGCTCTCGCGCACCCCCAGGCCCTCGATGTAAATTCCTGCCCCGGAGGATTGTTAGTCCTTCAGCCACTGATCCCTACTGGGGATCCTGAGGGTGTATGGCCTAGTCAACCTAATATCGTCCTCGACATCCCGCATCTTTATGGCGGAAATCGGAATTTCCTTTTCCACCTCCTTGGCGACTCTTGCATGCCCTATTACTGCTCCCTCTCCGCATGTGTCGTCCTCATAGCGCCTATGATACCCAGGATTGCCAGCCTTTGGAGTTTAGCCAGCTTCCTGCTGGTAGTTTGGTTTACACCACACCACCAGATCAACGCCCCATAGAGGATTCTCGGCCTGCCGATCGCAGTGTAGATCCAATGAAGGATCCGAGTATTAAGTCCCCAGGTCCTCCCTATCACACGACGCACCTGCCAGAGGGTCGCTACTTCCTTCCTCACTACTCGTTCTATTTGCGACCCCCATGTTAGTTTGGGGTCCAGGATCACCCCCATATATTTGACCTATCGCACTAAAGCTAAAGGTTTTCCAAACATCACGGGCGCCCTGAACCCCTCTACCTCCCTCTTATTGGTAAATAGGATCATCTCCGTCTTCGCCGGGTTCACGGAGAGTCCCTGCTGACCACACCACCTTTCGATTATGCTACAGGCAGCTTGCATGCACTCACAGACGTCGCCGAGGAATTTGCCGGTGACTAAGACCAGCCCATCATCAACGTACGCCTGAGCGTAGAAGCCATTCTCACAGAGTCGCTCCAAGAGGCCGTCCATAACCAGACACCATAGAAAGGCAGCTGCCCTGAGGACAGCCGCCCGTCACCCCAACGTCCATCCCCCGACCCCTCAAGGTCAGCGAAACTCTCCTGTCCTCCAGTATGCTCGCCACACAGCTTATTAGGGACCTCGGCGTTCCCCTATCGTGTAGGGCGGTACAGACCGTATCAGTCCTTGCCTTATCAAAGGCCCCCTCCACATCGAGGAACACAGCTAATGCGCTCTCCCCGTAATGTAGGGCCCTTTCCACCTTTCGTGTCACAGCATGGAGCGCCGTTTCCGTCGACTTCCCCCGCTGGTACGCGTGATGACCTTTATGGAAGGGGTGATCCTTTAGGACCCCTCCCAACATAAACCTATCTACTATCTTTTCTAATGCCTTAAGCAGGAATGATGTACGCCTTGGCCAATGTGTAGTCCTCCCTTCCCGGCTTGGGAATGAAGACCCGCCTAACCCAGCGCCAGGCCTTTGTGACGTAGCCCCACGCCAGGCTGGCCTGGAAAACCTCCCTTATGTTGGGAAGCAGTATATCCAGGCCCCTCTGGAGCAAGCCCGGAAAAATCCCATCACAGCCTGCGGACTTGAAAGGAGCGAACTCGCCCACCGCCCAGGCTATAGAGCCATCCGTGACCACCCCCTCTTTCAGCTGCCAGTCCGCATTCGGGACCGTCCACCGACCCAGGTCGGCAGTCCCTGTGACGGCTCCACCGCCCGCGAGGTGAACTTCGGCGAGATGACGCAGGGTCTCCTCACCTGTGCTTGTCCAGCTCCCGTCCGGTTTCCTTAAGGATCCTACATTACTGCCTACCTCCTGTTTGAGTATCCTTACCAGCCTGGCTGCGTCCGGCAGGGAGTTGACTTCCCAGCAGTACGCGCTCCAACCAGCTCGTTTACTCCGTCGCAGTTCCTTCTTAGACTCCCTTCTGGCAGTCCTAAATTCGGCCCATGCCGCTTCACTCGATTCTCGGATGGCTCGGTTTAAGTCCCTTCGAGTCTGCCCGCGTAATACGGGGAGATCCCTGTTCCACCATCTGACTTTGATGGACGGATCCCCCCTAATTGGTGACGCGACCTCGTAGGCTGCCATTATTCTACCTTTTAGGACCTCAACCTCACTATCTAATGCCTTTATAGATAGTCTTCTCCCATCTGAGCTCCTTGGCGACCCACCGAGGCCTATTACGTAGGCATCCCAGTCGGTCTTCCTTGGATTTCTTCTGGGGGGACTCTCTGACGGTCCACATCCAATTCAAAGCTGATCATACGATGATAGGACATTGATATGTATTCCGTCACCCTCTAGTTAGATATATCCTCCGCTTTCCTCTGCTCGCTAGCGTGATGTCGATCACCTCCTGCCGGATGCGATTGGCAAACGTTGGAGCTGTACCTCCATTTAATACCTCTAGGTTCGTTGTAGCCAAATACTCTAGTAGAGCCTCACCGCGTGGGTTGGTATTTGTGCTGCCCCACATCTATGGTGAGAATTGGCATCGCAGCCTATTATCAGTTGTAACCTATGTTCGCTCGCGAAATCGACGATACGCACAAATTCCTCCGACGGAGGCAGCCCCCGCCGATCGTAGAAAACATAAAGGCTGCACATCATAACCTTAAGCCTTATATTACTCACCAGTAGGTATAGATGGTATGTTCTGGAGCCTCCACTTCCTCCACTTGGCCACTACGCCTGCGCGAAGCACCAGAGTGACGTCATAGTAACGTCACTGGACGGAGAGCTAATAAGGGGCAAACCTGAGCTGACGTAATTCAAGATGGCGACCAAGATGGCCGACCGGAAGTGAAAAACGCGGGAAATTTAAATTTTTAAGCGACAGGCGGCACCACCTATCAATGTAAGAGGGCTCGCTATTTTGATTTTTGGTAATGTGACGTACGCAAAGATGGCGATTTGCACATGCGCAAACCCAACTGTGTTACTCGTGGTGACGAGTGGAATTCAAATATGACATTTGCGCATGCGCAAACTAACTATGTTAGTTTTTCAGTTAACCCCCACGTGTTTGGTATCATTTTACTCGGCTCAGCAAGCAGATTTTAAAAATTTAAAATATGCGAATGCCAGATATGTTAAATATCACATATGGCGACATAGCAACAACCAACAGGTGCAAACTGAGAGTAACTTCGACTACAATCTAGATTCCGATTCACGTAACAGGAAATGAGTCATGTGTTTACAATTTCAGGCAGATGATGTCATTTAACGAAGGAAAGATGTCAGCAGTTCAAGGTTGAAAATAAAACAACTGATTTAAATACAATTAATTTAGTAGGATTAATTCACAAGATTTACATACTAAAAATTTTACAAAATGGCTCTTACAATACCAGTTAGAGGTTTATATTCAAATACACAATCATGAATAACTAAACAGTAAGCTTTAGTTCTATTTGGAAAATTGTCTTTGCTCATAAACTCCACTTTGATGTTCACCGTTGACGATTAGATTGACTCATTCTGGTGTTGACAGTCGATTACAAATAGAGCCCGATCTTTAAACTCATCATAATTTAAGAGAGGCTCAGCCATGTTTTTATAACAAAAACTTTTTTAAAAATCTGTGTACATCTGGTAGGCTTCAGCATATTTAGATTTTTCGAAATCCATATTCATAGATTCATAAGGGTAGCATTCTGAATTTAGGAACACTCGTAGATCTACCATACGAATATTATCGAAAAAGTCACCTTTCTTGCATACGTTGTCTTTTCGATCTGTTTGAAACGCTATAATCACATATCTAGGTCTTTCTAAGTTTGTCGCAGTTTTAACAGACCACACATCTTTATTAATATATCTAAGCGCTGGTAGCTCATATATGTCCCATTTGTGATATGCTAGAAATATTGATGTGTTTTGCAATTTTATCCATCAGTTCCAACTTCATTTTATCGTTTGGAAATACATGTTTTGCTTTTAAAAACATGTTGGTTACAGTAATTTTCATTCTTGCTGTGCCAGTACTGTAATAGCTGTTGGCATCATTTCGAGCTCTTGTAAATCGGAAAGTATGTTTACCGCAGAGCACTCCTTTAAAGTTGTGGAAGAAACTGAAGGGAAACCAAAGATGTAGGAGTATGTGAAACTTGTTGTCGTTTAAGGTGATATTATCTGATGATACATTCAATCCAGCATTGCTAAGAGATTTGGCTTCATTCATGCTAAATGATAGCAGGCTTTTGATGGTAGTTGTGGTGTATGCGTCTCGTACTCGTTCCACTTCCTTGTTATTTAATTCATAAATCATTGATTCAAACAGAGCTGCTCCTCCATTATTTGACATATAACACTCACTAACAGCATTTGCTACTGCTAGAGGTTCCAGATTACCTTCGATTAGAGATGATTCTGCCAGACATATGAAAGCATCTTGTTGATTGATGTTTATTTCGACTTCATTACTATTACCAAATGATTTAGTTGACGAATAGTGAAACCGAAGTTCTTCTCGATCGATGGAATCGTCAAACTCCGGGTTTTTGAATAATTCTAGTTTTGATGACATGATAACCAGGACGTTTAAGGAATTCAATATTATCGGAACGAAGTGTACGCTTCAAAGTGGCAGACTGTACTAAACTAGTTTTGGTAGATTCACTTGCCTTTATATCCTTAAAGACTAGCATTCTAAGCAATCTTTTTAAGGTTCAGACGAACAGACACCTCTTCACCTTGAAAGTTTACAGGAACTGAATCTTGGTCCACGATATCGATGCTTATATTTGATATCTCTTGTTTATTCACTGGTAAATAAATTAGATTCTTAGGTTCGATGTCGATTGCATAACCTGGAACAACCATCGGTGCAAACTCATATAAAGTATGTGAAGGTTTTCCGTTATAGTAGGAACCAGACACAATATTGGTTTCTATGCGAATCTGTTTAATATCCACTATGTCAACAGGTAGATCAGATTCATGGAAGACACCTAGTCGAAAAACTTGCTTTGAAAATCCCAGCATTCTCTCAATCGAATCATTAGCTTCAAAACTGATACTTGTGAAACACTTTATTTCACATCTAATGGTGTTCGGATTAGGTCTCAGAATCAAAGCTAGTTGCTTTTGTTCACGTGTTGCTGTAGCACCCACAAGTTCAATTTGAAGTAAGTTTTCCAAATGTGTTATTTCATATGCACCAGTGGGTATCGTGATGGTTCTCCAAGCAGCTCCTTCTTTTACATAAAATTTATTTTTACCTTTATATATGTTAGGTATGTTGTATGTGTGAAAGCCTATCAAATCAACAGCATAACTACCATCTGGATCCAATTCAATTGGTGGATCGTAGTCTGTTGACATATGGGAGCTGCGGTCTTTCAACACAAAGGTTTGCGACATGACTGATACACAGAGGTTACTGTTTGATTCCTTATTCAAAAATTTTAAACATAAGTGACCACAATTATAAGTATTATATTTCTGATACACATCGTGATTATATAATATAGAACAGTCTTTAAGGTAACGCTGTAGCCCGACAGGCGGCTTCAAGTTCCCATACGAGTCAAAGTACTCGACTATGTTACCACGTTTCCTAACTGCAACCCAATGACTACCAGGCTCCTTGTTGGTTTATAAATTCATGATGAATGATTCATTTTTACGTGATCCATGTCGAGGTAGAGCATCTCGCATGTATACACCTCTAAAATATGGGATTTTCATTTTACCAGCAAATTTCACATGATCTTCATTTGTTAGAGGTCTTGCTGGTAAAACGTCTATTCGTTTTTTGGCTTTTGTAGATACAACCCATACCCACCGCGTTGTTTCTTCAGATACAACCCATTGCCGAGTCTCTTGCATTTTGGTTTTAATTTCAAACCACTACCTCTCTTGCCCATTGTCTTGTTGTGACGTTCTTCTTTCTCCAGTTTGTGCTTGGCTGCTTTAGCATCGTTAACCGCCTTAGCAATACCAGCAGCACCACCACCCAGAGCACCAAGAGCTGATAGACCACCAAATATAAGAAGTAACAGTGGAAGGAAGCCTCCGCTTTTAGGTATTGGAATAACTCGAGGTTTCAGCACATTCTTACGCCCACCAATCTGTTTAACAATTGCATGAGCGATATCAAACAGCATTCTCTGATGGAATAAGGTTTCTGTCTTTTATAACTTCTCCAATCAGACTAAGAATGTTTTTAAAGGTAACTTTCTTCTTCGGTTTTAAGTTGGTTACATCAAAGCCCATACCAAGCTTTCTTTTAACTTTCATTGTAACGCTCCAAGCGGCTAACTTTTCACCAGAACTTGCGTCCTTTGACTTGACTCTCTCCCACGCTTGGTTCTCCAACATCTTGTCGGCTCGATGTCTATCACTTACCTGTTTTGATTGAGAGTAAGCGATGTCGTGGTCTCGACAAGCACCATCTAAAGGATTGATACCTTGATCACCTCGAGCAAGACGTTCTTTAAGTTTAGTACACGGACCACAAAATTGATAACCAGGTATGTGTAACTCAACAAAGAGCTTGTTAATAGCTGTGTTTACAAGACATTCATTCTGTGACACCAACATTGATATTGACTGTATGACTCACTTGCATCTCTCTATATATTTATACTTACCGAAAATATAGTTTAGTTTAAGTCAAGATGCAAACCATTAAACACGCTTCTGTCTTACCTATTACAAATATAGACGATGTTGTCGATACATCATCAGAACAACAACAAAGGCATGGTCCTCTCCTACCAAACACAGTTAGATGTATCATATGTGGTCCGAGCGGGTGTGGTAAAACAAATGTTATGCTAAGTTTATTGTTTAAAACTAACGGTTTAAAGTTTGATAACGTGTATGTGTAATCAAAGTCTTTATACCAACCCAAATATAACATGTTAAAGGAGGTGCTGGGCGCTACAAAAGGTGTTGGTTATTATCCATATAGTGAAAACGATGAAATATTAGATCCAGCAGAAGCCTCGGATAATTGTGTTTATATTTGATGATGTAGCTTGTGACAAACAAGATAAAATGAGAGCATACTTTAGTATGGGAAGACATAAGAATATTGATTCGTTCTATCTCTGTCAAACATATACTCGAATACCGAAACATCTAATACGTGATAACGCTAATGTTTTGATTCTCTTCAAACAAGACGAAACCAATTTAAAACACATCTACGACGACCATGTAACGACAGATATGGACTTTAAATAATTTAAAAACATATGCTGCGAGTGTTGGACAGGCAATAAGTATGGTGTGTTGGTGATTGTAAAAGAAAACGATGTACACAAAGATAGATATAGAAAAGGATTCGATATCTATATATTAATCTAATTGGTTACAACCAACTACAACACCTGTCATACAACTGTATGGCAGCTGCCTGCCCTGTCATACAGTTGTCTGTCCTGCTAGACAGCTGTCTGTCCTGTCTCTCCAACGATAGATAATGAGGTAGACAACCAACTCAAAGCTAGTACACCTTAAACCACCAAACTGTTTGTATCTCTTCACACGATATCCAGCTAAGTTAGCGAGATGGAGGTGATGGGTAAACAAGAGAGAAAAATCAAGAAAAATACTTGCTGAAAACATTCGAAAAAAAACTTTTAGTGCTTAAGCTTGGCAGAGCTGAGAATGATGAAGCTCTGGAACGTTTATATAAACCAATTGTTAAACCACTCACTGAAATATCTAAAAGCACATCAACACTTAAACTTCAACCAACGACTGAACAAATCAAAGAAGAAGCTGCTGATGACATACCAGGAAAGAAACTCAAAGTCGAGTTCCTTGAAGACCATGAAGTTTTTGAAGCCGAACCTGGGGAGGAGACAAGTTCCGATGAGAATACCCCAACATTTGAAGAGGTTGAGGCAGATCTACAAAATATCACAACAAACCCAGCATATCAAGAATTTTTGGAGCAATATTCTGAACGGGTTCGATATTATGTAGACAAGTATTTTACTGAACCACCGAGACTTGCTACCATTGATCAAACGTATGGTGCTCGCTATGCTAAAGATACTGGTAATTGGAGTCTTGGTAACAAACACTTGGACTTTACTGATAATGACATTCGACTGGGTCAAAGGAGATATCCGCAAACACAAGGTCTGCTAGAATTGATATTTAAGAAAACACCTAGGGGGTATACTTATGACGATCTTCAACACTATAGAGATATTCTGGAATCAACTAGTGTTCATAAAATTAACTACAATCCTAATGCACGAACCAAAGGTTGTATCTCGGAAAAGTATCTGACTCTAATAAAACCAATTATAAATCCACGAGGGCGAAGATTCTCAACTCCTCACGGTTTTCGTTACGATACACCTCTTAACGAAGAACATAAAACCGAATCTAGAGCTCAGAATGTAAGCAACAACACTAACAACTATATGATGCAAAATAATAAACAAATAGAATATGTGTATTGCGATGACGTAAATGAGTTGGTTGATAGACTTAAACTTTTAGTGGCTTCTCAAGTTGCTGGTAATAATGCTCATAACAACGAAATTCAATCAATCATTGAAGAATTAAAGGAAGCTTAGTAAACCTACACACACACACAAATATATATATATATATATATATATATATATATATATATATATATATATATATATATATATATATATATATATATATATACATACCTACCTATTGATTAGTATACAAATGTCTATCGATGAGTTCGGACGTTCCCAGTCCAATAATCGTTTTAAGCTTAAAATTATTGAAAGAGAGCTTTTCCCAAGAACTACAAGCGGTGATTTTGATTTGCAAAACCACAGATTATGCATGGTCGCTGATCCAGTCGATTCAACAGACGGTGTAAATAAAAAATTTGTCGATGTGTGGACAGATGATTATAAGAAGAATAAAGATGAGGTAACACAGAGTCTAATCACAATAAATCTTGAAGCTGTGCATAAAAAAGACCTAGCTGCTCTTAAAAGCGAGTTTGAAAACAAATTGAAATTTTTAACTAAGAACATAACTGCTCAAGTGTTAAAAGACATTGATGTGTCAAAGAATAACAAGTTGAAGAAGAGGCTGGGTGAGATAGACAACAAACTAAAATATTTACATGATAAGTGGATACTGTTAAATCCATCATCACCATGAAACCTAAAACAGTTGAACTATCTGATGCTAAAAAACAAGTAATAAATGAGTTGTACACACCAGCAAGAATCCATTTTAAACGCAGGCGTACCATAATTAAAGGTTTAAATGACTTGTGGCAAATTGATTTGGCTGAGTTTACAGACTATCATCGCGAAAACTCTGGTTACAAATATATTTTAGTGGCTATCAATTGTTTTTCAAAGTATGTGTGGACTCGTCCACTTAAATCTAAAAATGCTGAAGAGGACTAAAGCTATGGCTGATATTTTAGCTAATAGTACAGCGCCCTCTAACATCCAGTCTGATCTTGGTAAGGAGTTTTACAACTCTAAATTTAATGCCTTAACGAAAAAATACAACATTAATCACTACAACACTTATAGTGTGAAGAAGGCTGTAATGGTGGAAAGAGTCATACGTACCTTAAAAGAAAAGATATATAACAATTTTAACGTATTTGGTTCCTACAAGTGGTTTAATACACTACCTGATGTCACTGCTAACTACAACTCAACCATTCATTGAACAACTGGTGTAAAACATAAAGATGTTAATCAGAAAAATAAAGAAGCTATCCTCAAACAAGTTTACTCACATATTAAAGTGTTTGATCAGAATAAATTCAAAGTGGGTGATGTTGTGCGTATAAGTAAAGCAAAAGCTCATTTTGAAAAGGGGTATACACTTTGCTGGTCAACAGAGTTATTCAAGATTGTTAGTGTCCATTTCACAAATCCAGTAACATACTTTCTTAAAGACATGCAGGAAAAACCCATCAGTGGAGAGTTTTACGAGGAAGAACTACAAAAGACTAAACAAACAGACATCTATCTGGTTGAACGCATCTTGAGGAAGAAAGGTAAGAAACTCTATGTAAAATGGTTGGGCTTTGATAAGTCTCATAATTCTTGGATAAATTCAGATGATGTTAAATAAGCTTACTTATATATTTAATGTATCAGTGTGCTTAGAATGAAATAAAAGTCGTTAAAATTAGTGTTTTACTTTTCCATATGACATATATATATATATATATATATATATATATATATATATATATATATATATATATATATATATATATATATATATATATATATATATTACAATTAAACTCAGTAAACAATTAAAAATTATGACGTAAATCAATAATATACTGAATAAACTTCTCCTGTGGTACACCTGCTATCTGTAGATCGTTTCTATTCGTCTTGAGTTATTTTACTTCGGTCTTTATTCTGTTAAAGAGATTTATAGAATTTGGATCATGCATGTTTAGAACCACTTCGGAATCGGGATTTTTATTTTTGATGTTCCTAACAGCTCTTCAAAAACTTTTCTTCTGTGTCCTCACTGCATGATATGGGTAAACAGCGTCTTTCTCATTTCTCGAAAGTACACCAAACACTTATTTTTCCGGAATTGCTTGGTTTTGGAGATGTATCTTCAAGATGTTCTGTGACTTTAGAATTTGTTTCTCGCATACGCTGCACTTAATCATCTATCTCCATTAATTTCACTTCATTTTTTTTAAGGTTATCCTTGTATTTTTGATTAAATTCATTTACGAAAAAATCAAAAATAATTTGTTTTCAGCTTGTCTTCCACCAAAATCCACCAAGTATGTAGCGGTTGTTGGTGTTAATTGAGATGTTGCTTCCGCCACTATTAGGGGATCGGTATTCCGGGCTCCTAGAAATGACTCTAAGTGGGCTCCTTCGGTTGGAATATTTAGACTATCGGTATTGCGGCTATCCAAATGTTCCTTCAACTTACTGTTGTAATAGGCAATCAACTTTTTAGTTTTCTTATTTTTCAGCCAATGATACATTATTTTCTCACCATTTTTACACAATTTTGTCGCATTGAAATAACCAGTGTTCTTATCAATAATTCATTGAAAGTCTCCAAATAAACCATACCAAAAGTTGTCTTTAATTTGCTGGTAACACACATCACTTAATGCAGCCATTTAAACACACTACTAAACACTTAGATGCTCAAGAGCAGACTGACGCACGTCTTCTAAGACAACTAAATTTCGAATGAGCTTACGAGTGTGTACGACAATTTATAGATGTTGGCCTTACTCTACGGTTTACAACTGTATTTATTAATGTTTATCTCAAACCACATTAGCCGCTCCAACATCCATCCACTTTCGGCTTCTGCAAACTCTAACGTTTTTGTGTAAATATCATCGACGAATTCCTTAAATATATTTTCAAAATTAGTTGAAAGTAACATTTTAATTTTTAGTATTGAATGACTTCATTTCTTTTCTATTTCGGTTTTAGAGTACATACAAACCAAACAATTCCAAATTCATTTTAATTTGATTATGTTTGGCTAAAGAAGCTTCAATTAGATGAAACACTTTATGACTTACTGCTTCCATGGCTAAGTTTATGTCACTTCGATTCATACTAATACGATAGGTAGCCACTCTATTTTTAAAAGCTTGAGTTAACATATGCACTTGTTCAACTTGCCATGGTTCACATACTTTTGATTTGTGAGCTTCACTGCGCAAATGTCCAGAAAATTCATTCTTTTTCACTTGTAACGAGCATGATTCGCAGTATCTCATCTTAACTATAGGTGCTTAACTAATGAATAAAACACACGTGTTTAGTTTATATATATATATATATATATATATATATATATATATATATATATATATATATATATATATATATATATATATATATATTAACAAACATGTTTACGATATATATCTTTAATTACAGTGTTATATTTAAAACAAAAGTACATAAACATAAATATAGTTAGATATACAAGAAAACCAGTTGATCTAAACATAGAAATATAACATGAAGTGAAGCGATATGAATCAGCTAATATGAGGGTTCTCCAATCAGATGTCTCATCAAGGGTACCGTTATCAAACAGGAACATAAGTTTATAGCGCACCATATCACTCTTAATTTTGGATATCTTGTATGTCGAAAGCATCTCATCGTTGTTTAGGTATGTTGCTGGAAGACTAACCCATTTCATAGTTATCGTCATCGAAATAAATTCTCACTTCTGTAACATTTGGTGGTTTGTAGATATAAAACATATTTTGGCTTAGGGCGGTCAGGATGATGAAACCTGCTTTAAATGGGCCATTGTATATCATGTGTATTTCTTTAAAACGATTAAGTACTTGCTTCTTTGCATAGTGTAAGCATTTTAACAGAACTTTTATAAGAGTTACAACCTCCTCGTCACACGGTAGCTCCTTCTTATTAACACAATCAGCAACACAATAGAGGAAATCACTAAGTCGAATATTAAAGTTCAAATCGGTTAGAAACTTCACCTTTTCGTTGATGATTTCAACCAGATCTAGTAGCTGTTGAACTGCATCTTCGGTCAAATAAAAAGTAACAGAACCATCTGAGATTGATATACCTCTACTGTTTAGTATTTTAATTGGTTTGACGGTACATATTCCAATATTTTTAGGTTCGATCTTATTACCTTTGGTAAAGTACTCTTCAGCTGTGTTTTTCAATGTAGAAATAAAATAATCCCATTCCCATGAGCCAGGTGAGATTGTTATATTTGGATTTGATGGATATATGTTTGTATTTATAATTTTAATTATTAGAATTAATCCAGCCGCGAACAGCAACATCACGTCCAGATCCCTCGACGCCAGATGCATGTCCTAGATTGTTCCTTCTCTGCTTCACCAACAACTAGGATGTTGAAGCCGATTCCTCTAAGACCTCTCACTCGCTTCCTATACACATAAGGCTCTTGGATCAACACAACTCCGCCTGGGCCGCCTGTGAGGAGCTTTTTCAGCTTCCCAGTGGCGTCCCGGCTATGCTGTAGGTTGATCTGGCCCACCCGCAGTAGCCCTGCGAATTTAATCGCGACACTGCCCGGCGGAGACCTCCTCTGGTCAGAGCCCGTCCGCGAGCCCGCCGCGGGTCGGGCGGAGGCGACCGCACTCCATGTCGGAACTCTGGTTACACTCAGAGTCACCAACTCGAAATACAGCCGCCAGCCTTGCCCGACCAGCTCGCGAGCCACCCTGAGTCCCACCGAGTAGACCAGACGTCAAGCCCCAGGTCCTCCTGCCGTCTCCAGGTGCCGCCATTGCCCAACATTGAGCGAGCGGTTCTGGAGCGCAAGCATCCTGACAACACCCTCTAGGTTCACCTCTTGACTTCTGAGCCAAAAGCCGATCCGGACCGGCCATGAGGTGCCCCCTGCCCTTACGGCGCTGAAGGCAATCTCTCTCACCGCCGTCCTATTCTAGCCGTTGAGAAGCCAACTCAGGGACTCGTCATCCTCGGCGGTCACTAAGAACCACCCTGGATCAACTATCCCCGAGTTACGGAAACGGAGGTGCAACACCCCGTCGGATACCGAGATGGCGTCCAACATCCCTGCCACCAGACTCCTCCTTATTGGCTCCGCCTCTTCCGCCAGGACTACGCATGTCCCCCCCCCCCCGGGTTGGAGGTGATTACCACCTGCATATCCCTCCTGTCCAGCTTTCGTCCCCGTGGGCTCGGTTGCGCCTTATCCCTCTTTTGTTTCTGCTTCTCTGCAGGGGTAGACCCTTTCGGCCCCTCCCTCACTCTGCGACCCTCACCCGGTCCCGTCAATAGGACAATCTCTTTTACTACCTTACCTCTCGCCTCACGGTGCCGTCGTCGCACCTGCCGCCAGGCCGCCCGATCTGGCAGCCTCCCAGCCTAGCCTTGACGATCCCTGAGGGGTCACCCGGCTCGGAAGCAGCCCGACCGGCCGCAGAGGCAGAGGGGATTTGCGACGGCTGCATATCCTGCGAAGACACCGCTGCCGAGGCAGCCTGCGCCTCTGAAGGCCCAACACCCCCCTGACGGAGTCGCTGCCTCAGCTCCTCCCCCTCTCGCCTCCTTTTCTGGACTCTCCACTTCCTTTTCCTTTCCCTCCTACGCTTCCTTCGCGACTCCTCGTATTCGGTCTGGCCCATGGACACGTCCATGGGCCCGGCCGAACTCGCAGCCAACATAGCTCCCCATGGCGGCAGTGTCCCCGACAGAACCGTGCGATTCCACCCGGGACCCCACGCCGGGAGAGCGGAGGAGCGTTTCCTCCAGTTTCCTGCTGGAGCTACTTGGAGAGACAGGGATCTCTCTACCTTCTACCTCCGCGCTGTGCTTTGGAACGTTACCATTTCGAAAATAAACTTAATAAAAACGTCCCTTTCTTATATTAAATGTTCAAAATGTTCCCCATTCACTTGCACACAACGAAATAATTTCTCTGGAATTCTTCACTGACTCTTATCTTAAATTTTTTATCTGGTCTTTTATCTAAAACATACTTAGTATCATTAATCGTTTTTTATTAACTACCAATTATTGCAATGTAAAAGGTGAAATTTACCAGTGCTGTTTTATTTTGTGGTGTATTGTGTTGAATGCACGGTCTCCTAATAAATTTTGGTCTAATAATGCGATACTTAACTGAAACTGCGAACAGATATATTAATGATGATTGGGTATGGTGATATGTGTAGAACACAGGCACAAGTTGTTAACCTTTTTAATGGAAAACATCCAGATTTGCCCCCACTAACCCAGCAAAGTGTGTCTAAGATACATTCACAGTTTCGTGATTATGGACACGTTAAAAAGAAGATGCAAAACTCAATATTTTATTGGCTTTTCAAGGAGAACCAACAACTTCTACCCGTTAAAATGTACGTGAAAATGATGTTAGTCAATCAACAGTTTAAAGGTGTCTCAAAAACGAAAAAATGCATCCCTATAAATTACAACACGTTCAAGAGTTGACTGAGGGTGATTCTTATAGAAGACTGCAATTTAGTGAACAACTGCTGGACCTGGTACATAGTAATGTTATTTCTTCTGCTGACGTTCTGTTTTCTGATGAAGCAACATTTATTTTGAATGGCAATGTAAACAGGCAAAATTGCAGATACTGAGCGCCGAGAACCCCCACTGGGTGCGACAAACACACACTTAGCGTCCTCAGAATTTGAACGTTTGGGCTGGTATCATTGGTGATCACGTAGTTGGACCTGTTCTTATAGAAAATCTAAACGGTCCAAGATATTTAGAAATACTAAGAAAACAGGTTATCCCAATGTTATCAGAATGGCATCCAAATGTAATGGAACCTAATATTCCCCATGAAAAGATATGGTTTTCAAGTACGGGAGTATTTACACGAAGTCTTTCCACAAAGATGGATTGGACGAAGAGGTTTCGTAGAATGGCCCGCTAGATCACCAGATCTTACACCTCTTGATTTCTTTTAATGGCAATACCTTAAAAACAGAACAATTTTTTTCTGAATAATGAATTTTATTCCCTAAGTGTGTTTCACACTGTATATATATATATATATATATATATATATATATATATATATATATATATATATATATATATATATACATATATACATACAGCTCTTAAGGGAAACAAGCTCCAGTCTTTCGTCCACTCAATCTCGAAGTCTTTCATACTTTCGCCTCACATATTGTGGCCCCGTCACTGCTGCAGTCACTCATGTCTTGAAGAGAGGAAATATTAAATTCGCATATAAATCCAAAGATACTGTCAAGAAGATCCTAGTTCATAATAAGGATTGCATTCCCCACCTAAAAAAGTCACGGTTCTATTGTCTCACTTGCGGTGATCCCCAATGTAACACCGTCTAAATAGGAAGAACAGGAAGGGCGCTAGGTACCAGAGTCTCTGAACACCTGAGAAGTAGAAACAACGCTGACAGCACCACTTCATTTTTCGGCTGCCACTTGAGAGGGAGCAGCCACGCCTCTGACAAGGAAACTAAGTGAAGATTGGAACCTAGGATGAGCACTGATAAGTACACTTGGAGAACCCAAATCACCACAAGACATCTTTTTAAAGACCTGAAGACCGTTTTACTAACAAAGTTAGCGTCATCAGAGGATGAAAAATTCTAAACTACTTACAACTAAACATCCTCCTTTATACTACGTCTTAGGTAAAGACCGATAAAGAGAGGCACGAAATCACTGGCAAATTTTCTGTGTATTGTATTATAATTGCAGGACGAGGTTTTTGAACTTCCGTTATAACTTTATCTGCCGAGTTTCGGAATATCTTCTATGTCAGAGAGTATAAACAAAGAGCCATAATTCAATGGCGGAACTCGGTTCAAGGAACTTTCATTTTTTATTGCCTTGGGGATATAAATACTTTCGTACCAATCTAACATCGCTGGTTGTCTAACATTTTTGACAAGTTTCAGATTGTTTTATCTATGTGGTGATTGTTATCCAAATCTGTCGTGCCGGGTATGACTTGTCTACACTACCGTATCTAAGCTGTGCCCGGTGCTCCTTGAATCTGATTTCCATGGTTATTTTAGTCTGCCCAGCGTATTTAGGATAACAATCTTTATAAGTCATTTGATAGATACCAGACATTCCAGTACTTTATCTTTCGTTTTACCTAACAAATGTTTAAAATTATTTTTTTGTCGAAAAAGTTAGATGCAAATCAGCTTTCCTGAAAAAGCATTCACGACCCCTTGTGATACGCGGTTCAAATGGTAAGCAGATAAACTTTTTTCTATTTTATCTTTCCTGAATGTCATAGATTTCGTAGATTTTCTTTGTTCTGTGTCTATTAATTAATTTTTCCACTAAGCAACCCGAATATCTATATTCTCTACTACATCTACTTTTACTTAAGGAAAATGCTATTCATCTATTTACTAAGAAATTTAAACTCACAATTTTTTGTGTAAACGTATGATGCGAGTCATTTGGAATGTAACTTAGAGTGGTAGTTTCCTTTCTGCGGACATCGAATTCAAGAGTCATTATTTTTAATAAGCAGTACACCTAGAAAGGGAAGTTTACTCTTAACCTTCAATTCGTGGGTGAATTTTGTTACATCAAATTGACCGTTGAGTCTATTAATAAAGAAACAAAGACGCGACATCAAATGATATCAAAACCTCGCCTTCAACCAATTCAGCAGAGTAGCATTTATAGTCCAAGGTTACGTAGAAAATATTGTCATAACAGTAAAGAGTACGCAGGATGCTGTAATATCCAGCTTATTGCAAACAGCCTTAATTATAGTAAGGAACTGGTGTGAAGCGTGGGGGCTTAATGTCAATACTCACAAGACAGTTTTTGTCCCATCCACGAAGAGAAGGAAACTAAATTGAGAATATTTCATTAGAAATGGCACACATATACAATTCGCCAATGAAGTATTATCTTTATAGATATTCTTAGACCAGAAACAGAACTAGACACACACTTAAAAAAGACTATTTCGAGAGCCGCAATGGCAATCTGGACTTGCCGTAGCCTCGTAAGGACGACATGTGGGCTGAATCCCAGGATGGTTGATTAGATATACCAAACTGTGGTCAAACCCATGGTCAAATATACGTCTATAGTATGGTGGCCAAAACCACAACACGCCTTAAAATAGTGCAAACTGCAAAAATTGCAGAGCCTCATCTCTGTCTTGGAATAACGGGCGCTAAGGCACCATGCGCTACAGCCGCAATATAGGCAATGCTGAATTCTACTTCATTGCAGATAGGCATGAAGATGGAAGTAGCACTAAGTGCCTCAAGACTACTTCAAGCAAACAAATTTAATCCAGGTGACTTGGTTGGCCACTTGAAAATCCTGGAAATTACTTGATTGGAGTCACTCGTCAAACCAGCATACCAAATACTAGCTAAACTGAACTTCATAGTTTCATTTGACGGGCTCATAACTGACCGACAAGCATGGAACAAAGACAATGACAGTGACAGTGACAAATAAACGGATCTATATGGTATACAGACGTGTCTAAACAAATGGAGTGAGCAGGAATGGGAATAAGTGGACCTAACTTTAGACTTGCTGTGTTCCTAGGAAAAAAATTCACCATCTTTCAAGCAGAAATCCTTGACATTAATCTCTGTGTATAGGAGGGCTTACAAAGAAGACTCAGAAATCTTTCAAAATCGAGTTTAAACTGACCTGGTACTGCAAAAAATCCTTGCCTAACTGGCTATGAACAACAAAGAAACTTTGATGTGAGGCATTAAAGGAAATGGGGAAGCAGATAGTCTTGTAAAAAGGGAAGCAACAACATTATATGGTACAGTGCCCTATTGTGTACTAATAAAAAGCCAGGTAAGAAATGAACTTGATACTTAGGAGATGAACCAAATGCTGTCATACTGGAGAAATACGCCAGGCTTAAGGCAGGCAAAACGGTTCATTATCATATCAACAGAGAGGTCTAACTGTTTCTTAAACTGAACAGGAACGACTTGAGAATAATCACATGACTTTTCACAGGGCACTCCCCAATAAGGTGCTGCATTATTACGATGAGTAAGGTGGACAGTAAATACTGCAGATACTGCACTGAAGCAGCAAAAACAACAGAACATTTGTTATGCGACTGCATGGCTCAGTTCTGCAAAATGCACAAATGCCTTTAAGAGATAACTTTAATACACCAGGTGAAATAGCCTCCAAAAACCAGTAGACGATATGAAAGTCTGAACATTTTGGGCAACTATTATAAAAAAAGTTATGCACAAGTCATTGAACAATATACAATCTAATGCAAATTTTAAGTAAAAGCAGCTTTGCGGAAAACAGTGGTAGTAGTATTAACGATAAAACCATTTTATTTTGCAACAAAGGCAATGTGTTATATAATTTCACTTTTTGAACTCTCTGAAAGTTGTCTCGAAGTTTCGGCCCATATCCTCTAAAAAGCTGATTTGATACAGAACTAAATTAAGTTGTATGTCTTAAAAGGTAGCTTCAATTCAATGTTTTTATTAGTGAATTTTCATTAAGAAAATTCACTAATAGAGAGGTATCGATGGTGAGACTTTTGGAAAATTTCTTCAAATGAGCGCGAATTTGGACCTCTAGAACCCATATCCAAGGTCGGTTTTGATTTTTATATGTTTATATATATATATATATATATATATATATATATATATATATATATATATATATATATATATATATATATATATATATATATATATATATATGTATCCAACTGATAACTCAAAAAATGCTTGACCGATCTTCACTAAATTTGGAGATTACCTTGATTTTGTTAATGGCTTGGATGAGTTCGAAGATGAGCACCGTAGGTTTAATTTTTTGTATAAAAAATGTAAAGGAAATTTTTAAAACGCAATATTTTTGTTTGTTTGAAGTACTGCAGTGATTCAAATGAAAATTTGCACATATAAGGGAGATGTCAAAATGAAGTTGGTAACCAAATTTCAACTTAAATGGTCCACGAGGAAGGAAGTTGTTCGAAAATGAAAAATGTGTAAGAAATAAATAATGTGTAAGAAATAAATAATCTACGACATCAGTTTGAATTGCATAGGCATTTCGCACATTCAACGTTGACAAGGATAGTTAGAGTATTAATGTGTTATTTATTACTTTAGACCCGAAAAATGTAAAATCTTCGAGGCCACACAACAGTCGTTAAATATAAATAAGCAGGGTTGTCAGATATAATAAAAATTAACAAATATTAAAATTTAATTTGATTCTTAGGATGAAAACATATGAACCTAACATATTTTTTAATTATTAATGACATAATTCAAACAATAATTGCGGTACAATAACCAAACATTTTGAATTACCAAATCCGTATGATATTTTAAATTAAAACGTATGTGTACTTTAAAACTTTTTACATTATATGTCAATGCAGCACTGTACTACTGTCTACTGTCATCTGTTTTTATTTAAACGCCGTTAGGTGCGGTACACGTACACGGTATATCCACATCATGTTTTGATGTTTTGTTAATAGCAAATAGTACGGTGAAATCTTTCCTTCACTACCATGATTCAGGTAATCGTGATATTATATTTATTTTAGCAGAAACACCTTACAAAAATTATCAGAATATACACAAGTGAGAGCAAAATTCAAGTTAGGATCTACGTGAATTGTTTTTAAGAAAGTAACCTTAAATTTGCGAATCTCTTTTATTAAAACAAAGATGAATTTATATAATTAAAGTTGAAAGATGTTTACTATATATAAAAGGTATGTATTCCTATTTTTTATTTTATCATTTTAGAGGTAATCTTATATACTTTGAAGTATTTACCCAAGGTGAAATAATTTAGCACATGTCCAAAGCCTAAGATTTTTTCTGTTGTGTTTTGTGAGCTTGAATTAGTTTTTGTTATAATTTATTGTGATTTATGGAGACATAATCAGAACTTACTTTAAAAATTATTTCCTTTTTTAGCAATGGTAGTTTCCACAAAATCAGCAGTAGTGAGTTTTCTTAAAGATGAGAAAGAGTAAGAGGGTCACGCAGGAGGTATAACCTATGACCTTTGATGCTACAGTGGCTTCTTTCTAATTAAAATATGTAGTATGGAGTATTGAAAACAGGAAGTGTACTGTCCAGGTAATATTTTTTTACTAGTGTCAAACTTGTAATTTCCCTTAAGCTAATGTCATTGATTAATTTTGTTACATTATCAGAAAGCTTTTCCATACTGATTACAAAGTATAAGCAGACAAGGTTTCTATCCTGTCTGATTCAATGAGACAGGATTCTATATGATTAGCTAGACTGGTTATTATAATAGGTGCTCCTTTAAATAGTTAAATTTTATAATTATAATTATGGAAAGCAATGTTAATGCTGGTCACGCTACACTCAGATTGTATTATATAGATTTTAACACTATGCCGAAGTTCTTCCGTTGTGATGCTATATGTACTGCTGGTGCATAAACCTCTTGGATAATTTGTGGACCAATTGTATTATTGGTGATATCTTGTAATATTATATTTAGTAGAATGTAAAAATTGCTGGTAGGTATATAAAAGTGGACAAATAAAATATGGCAGTGGTATCTAAATGAATCAAGTAACATGACAAGTGGGCATCGCTGGTGACTCAGTTTCGTCAAGTTGTGCATGCTGAAATAAGAGAGTAGTCGAAGTGGATAAGGAATAGTGTTTATTTTTCATATATGTGGGAAAAAAAGTTAAAACAAGAAAAAATTGCCATTGTCATGAAGAAATGTTCTATTATACAAACATAGCGCAGGAGCATATGTACACTCCTTACAAAAAGTGGAAGCCAGTTTAGCCTTTTGTGATGCTATCTCTGATTTTTTGTGACTTATACTGCTTGTTTTATTCTCCCTTCAGCCCCATAAAAATATGGCTGTCGTCAGAACATTCTAAGTTGGCTATGAAAACTTAATGATCTAGTATGCCCAGAAAATTATTGAAACTGGTAGTAAATAACTTGTAACGACTTATGTAAAGCGGACAGATATCATATCATTCGCTTAAATAATATATCTGGTTGAACTTTCTCTAGAATTTGTTGAACCTCGACATTCTGGCTTGGAGCCATTTGTCATTTTCAAGAGATTGAGTAAAATATGGATGGAATAGAACTCTTTAGGCCTTAATCTGCCTAATCTTTAGAGTGGTGGTTAGGTGTAGGTTGGGTTGTAGTTCAATTATGGAGTCGTAATCTTCCTACTCTCGAAATCTCACCGGATATCATCTCTAAAGCCTTGGTGTATTCAACCATAGACTTGAAAGAGATCAAACTGTCCTTTGGCGGTCCTGTATTGTCTATAGTGGGGCTTTCATCTGAATCCTTATTGGGGCTATTGGTTGGGTAGGTGAGGTTTATTATATACCTCACATATAGAACGTTAGATGTAGAATCTAGAATTTTTTATGCATCTAATTTTTTTATAATTGTGTTGCAGATTATCAACCATACCAGAAACGCCTCATGGACATGAATGAAGATTTAAAGGGAAGGTTTGTCCATCATATACATAAAATATCAAATTTAGGATCGCCTGTCTGGTGATGTGAAAACTTTGTACATATTTACAGATGAGTTAAATAGTATAATTGTTGTACTCTTAGTCCTAAAATGACAATCCTAAAAACAGGATTTCATAGAAATTGCAGCTAATTTAATTTGCATTTGTAATTTAAAACCACCAAATATCACCACTTTATATACTTGTATCAAAATTATATGTAAAGCGTGGGCCAAACTCGATGGAGTATTAGAAGTATATAGTGAATCAAAATTGATAGAAATGTGAATTTAGGTTATGTTCTTAAGTGGTTATGGTCTTCATTTTGAAAATATTTATGACATCGTGGCGTCGTCCCATAACATTATTTTTTCAAATGAAAAAAATGTCTGTATTGTGACACTCTTATGTTTGCAGTAACATTTTTAAAGTATATATATATATATATATATATATATATATATATATATATATATATATATATATATATATATATATTGTGTGTGTGTGTGTTTGATTGTTTATATATCTGTTAACCTATCTCAAGACGTTAAGAAAATAAAAGTTATTAGTTAGGAAAGTTCGCAACCTTCATTCATTAACAACAAAAGTCTTTCCATAACCAGCATAGATAGAGATTTGAGTTTTTTGTTGCTGTTTGCTAATAGGTTGATATAGTCATGAAAATCCAATTATTGCATATAGGCTGTCTACAATAAAAATTGTCTTTAGGTAGAACATATAATGGCAGGTAATGTGAGATTTTTAAATGGAACATCCTGTATTATATAGGAATAGCAAGATCAATTGATTTTCTTTCTTAAAGTACTATATAATGTTCTACCTATTCTTAGTGGTTTTCGACTTATTAGCAAAAAACAAAAATATTGCAAGTAAAATTTCGAAACTCCGTGGAGTAATACCAATCATTGCTCAACAACCTGTCATATTATCAAATAAAGCTGAAAAAAAAATCTGGTTTATTAGTAAATATTAAAACACACACACACACACACACACACACACACACACACATATATATATATATATATATATATATATATATATATATATATATATATATATATATATATATCGGAGGTTTCATTTGAAAAAACAAACTTGGTATCTGGTAAGGATCGATGTGTCAAAAATATCAAAATGAAGATCATGACCAGCAACCTGCATGAAATTTGGAAGGTGATAGATATTCAGACTGGTACATATTTTACTGCTAAAAGAGTGTGGTTACCTTTAAAGGGGCGGTACATTGGTGCCATTACTAATAATTTTCTAAGCAAAAAAAATATCTGTCACTGACGTTTCTTTCTTAGCAGTTATGTAGGTCATTTAGTGCTGATAATTTTTTTTTTTTGATATTTTGTCGATTTTCATCTCTTTTATGAGATAAATGCAATTATGTTATCTTATGTTGTGTAGCGAATGTGTTTTGGAAAGAATGAAAAAATTAGGCTGTTATTGTCATTTATTTATCAAGGTAATAATAGGCTTGTTCAATTGAAACCCATTTTTGGTTCAGAACAAATTTATTGGCAAATATATTTACAAATAATTACTATTATTATTAGGGCACATATCCCATTGTTTCACCTACTGATGTATACCCTGCTTAAAGAATGCTTGTGGCTAATGCCCGAAAAATTCTTTTAAGGCATTTAGTACTTCTTCATCCGACTGAAAACGATTACCTTTTAACACCTTTTGCTGTAACCCAGTTTGTATACGATACTACGGATAGATTCTATAATCACACCAACATCTTCTGAAATTGCTTTGAATGACAATAGCCGATTTCCTCTAATCAGGTCTTCTACACATGCCACATTCCTGTCTGTTGATGCGGTACTCAATGCACCTAGTTGCGGCTTATCATTCATCTTCTCTCTTTCACTCTTAAATTTTCGAAATAATTCCTTGACAGTTGGATATGCAAAACATGTGTTTCCATACACTGCTTGCATTCGTGTTTGAATTTGCAATGGTTGCAAACCTTTATCACACAAAAATTGAATGACCGCACACTGATTATATTTAGACGGATTGTTAACAACAAACGTCATTTTAAAGTCACAATACTTAAAATCGCTGTTAAATACAAATGACAGGAACTCATAAGTGTGATGTTTACAAACAAAACTAACATTGCAAAACGTCATTTGAGTGATTACAACTGTTTTCAAGGCTAACCTGACCAAAGATGGGTTTTAATTGAACAAGCCTTGTAATAGATGCTGTATATGCTTTTAAAATGCACTTTTCAATTATACCTTGGGTGAATTAGCTAATTGGTTATTACATTGTGGTGAAGCGAAACAAAATGGAAAAGAAGCAGTGAGAATTTATTATGACAGGTTTTCCCGGATGAATAGCACGCAGCAGAAATATTTTTGAACATATCTGCGGATGTTATAGGGAAATAGATGCCTTAAAATCTGTAAAATCTAATTCTATATGCAAAAGATACCAATGACCTCCTCAAATTGAAGAGTCAGTTCTCAATGCAGTGGAAGGTAACCCCACTACAATTGTCAGAATCGTTTCTAACGAGAAAGTATTGCAAATTAAATCACTACATCCAAATAGCTGTGATAATCTACTCTTGTTAGAAATACTGTCTCATGAAATGATTTCAGGATCCATGACTTGAACAAAAAGAAAATATTCGTATTCCTCTACCGATAAACTTCTGAAAGGTTATATTACTCGACTTTTAACAAACAAAAAAAAAATTTCATAAAATCACCCCCCATTGATCCCCTACCCCCTGAAGTGACCCAACCCAAAGACAATATGAAGTGTTCCTTTGCCAAAGACAAAACAAATCCCATTCCAGAATCAAGTTGTGTACGTTTTGAGATGTTTTGTCTTTTTTTTTCTTAAAAAAAATTGAAATTTTTGGCACCAATATTTAACCCCAAATTTGATTTCAGCATAGAATACCAGATGTTTGATGAAATTCAAAGTTTTTTAATAAACAAACCCTAAAACATTATATTACTGAAGGTTTAAAAAAACATTCAATTTTCTCAAAATCATTTATCACCTATCCCCTGGAGCACTTTTAAAATAATCTGAACCGTTCGTTACAGACCAAAAAAAATTGTTTCCAAATCATGCTTTTTATATTTGTGTATGGGACAGTATTAGTTATTTGGACAATCAAAATAAATGGAAACTTTGAAACTACAAAAGTTTTTGACGTACCTGCATAAACTCCAAGCAACACAATGCACAAATTGTAACAAAAATGGACTGTGCACTTCTGGAACCTCAGGCAGAAGATTCCAATTTTTTTTGACAATATGGTAATTTGACCTACCAGGCAGTAGAGCCGAGGAGATTGCTTTGAATGTGTTTTAAGTAAGGTAGCGATACATCATCAAACAACAATGAGTGGGCCTCGTCTATATGTACATACTACGCAAATCTGTTTATTAGTGTATAGACTTTTATAAGCAACGTACAGTCGCGAGGACTCAATAATTTACTCGAGTGTCTCAATGAGTTCAAGAAGAGATATGTACGGTGTCACATTGGACTGCTAGGAAATCAACATGTATAACAATTCCTTGAAACGCCAACCAGAGAAACCTTAAGCTTCAACATATAAAAACATTGTATCGTCTGTATTTTTAAACAAACCAATATTTTTTGTAGAAAACAATTAATTATAAATTAAAATAGTTCATTTGTCCATCTCAAACCACTATCAGAATTGATTTAATTAAAAACGTTTAAATTAAAACCAACTAGGCGTATTGTTTTGCCTCTTTAGTTTTAAGAATTATATTTCATGTAATTTTAAATTTACTAAACTGTTGGAATTGTGATACATAGTCTTCTTTAATTAGTCGATAGTAGATAACACTAGAACTAAATTCACTTTCAAATGTATATTAAAACTATTAATATGACCTATATATTATATTGATTTTACATGACAGCTCTTTCCCAACGATGTGTCTTTTTTAGATAATTTATCCATATCGGAGGGAAACAGCTGCCACGTAATTATAATAATAAAATGTAAATCTTACACCTGTTAGTAAATATATTATTTTACACGATTTTCATTAACAGCATTTGATTGTATTGTCACAATTAGCGAATTTTGTCCCCTACTTAAATATACCTTGTATTGTTTTTTGTTAATTCCACTTTTAAAATTGTATGAAACTTCCTTTCTTTTAACTTATTGTTTATTTTCTGTGAGAACTATTAGGGAATTTCCCACATCCAAGGTTCATTTCAATTTTTATATGTTTACATATATATATATATATATATATATATATATATATATATATATATATATATATATATATATATATGTATATATATATATATATATATATATATATATATATATATATATATATGTATATATATATATATATATATATATATATATATATATATATATATATATATATATGTAAGTATTCGCTCCCTTTTGAGGACGTATAAATTTGTACCATATAAATTTATACTAATGAAAATCGTATTTTTGAAGTCTTCAAAATAAATTCATAGAGATACAAAGTTTTTTTATTATTAAGGTGCTCATTAATAACAAGTATAATAAGCATAACCTTTAAAAGAGGTTAAAATGAGATGTAACGTTTACAAAACAATTTGGTAGAAGTACGTAAATGTATTGCAACAGCTTTTTGTAAAGAAAAATCATATAAAGTAAAAATAAATGTTCAAAAACTGTAATAAGAACATAAGTACTTAGACACACTCTTGGAGAAGTCATTGGATTATCTAAAATAAATAGTTTTTATTAAATTAAACTTATCTCCTAGAACAATTTTGAAGCATTCAAATGTCATGAAACTCATTACAATATATTTTATCTGATCAAAGGTCAATATAACAAATTTTAGTAATTACACACACGTGTTAGCATGTAGCCACAACTTAAAAGGGTATAACGTTTAGTCTCTGGATGATCTAAAATAAAAAGTTTTTATAAACTTAAACTTGTCTTTGTCTCATATAAGCAGAAATAATTATAAATTATTGTTGCTTAAAAGCATTGAAACATAACCTTGAACTGCAAGGGAACCCGCATGAATGGAAGTTGAGGCAAATCTTTAAAAGAAAAAGATGGGGCATAAAAGGGATTGCTGTTTCTTTCTTACTCATTAACCTTATGGCAATATTTAATTGTACTCATTGCAAATGTGCCTAATCTCTATGTGTGTGCGACCTAGATAATCATCCCTACTTTTGTCGATCTTACTGATGCTAAATGTGCTTCAGAATTAAGACAATCGGTATTGAAAGCACAGCCGGGTCCCTTTCAGTTCAATGTTACATTTCAATTCATCAATTGTTGTTGCCCTTCATTTATTGTTTAAATCCATACATTCTGGCTTGCTTTAAAAAAAGGCAAGAGAACGTCGAGTGAACATGCTCCAAATCTCTGAACCTTCTTGCCTTTTGCTCCCGACCAATCCTACCAATTTTTGTCACCAACATTTGTTAAGTGTCACCCCAAGACTTCTGTAGCTCTCGCAAAGAAGCCATTAAAAAAACTATTGATTATTCAGATAAGTACAGCAATGTGATATTAAGTACCTGTGATGAGCGCTAATAAGTAGGTACAGTGATAAAACGCAATCCACCACGTCTGAGTAAAAATACTGACGGTCGTTTCGCTAATAAAGTTGGTTTTATCAAATTATGGAACAGACTAGAGAAATGTAACAATTCTTTACAGATACCTGTCAACATTTAGCTGCAAGAACAGAGAATAAACGTATCTATATTTATTACAATTTTTTAGAGGTGTGTTGCCTTCTAAGAACTATATTAATGAACTAACATAAAAGATGATTGCGACAAAGAACAACACTCAGTAAATCAATTAGGAGACATTTTGGGTTTTATGTTAGTTAAAATAAATTTTAAAACACCCAGATATATTAAACAGCTTAATGCTTGGCGGGTATTTTAGTTGGTAATATTCTCTAGATATATATAACCTGGTAGGAGTTTCCTTTAAATCTAGTATAATTTATATTTTATTTAATAAAGAGCTAAGCTAGTTGGAGAAACAATCATAAGGTTAAAAAATATGGCAAAATGGGTTGTCCAATGGCACTTAACGATTATTGTGGGCTATACGGTTTAATATTAATTGTCGAATAAATTATTTAAGACAGACAATATTTTATAGATTCTTTGCAGTTTTGCACATGCCGGTTTTATCTTAACTTATTAGCAATATAGCTGTGCCAGTTTTATATATGTTTATTTAATTTCCGTAACCATTTTTTGGAACAGAATACTTTACTTAACTTTTTATGGAGTAGTTCAAATTAAATTTGCCATTTATATACTACATATACTTCTTTTGACCTTCTGTGCAACGTTACTATAACCAAATCAAGGCCCATTTTACACGACATTCATATTGTGATTGTGTTCTAATGTATAGTTTTGATAAATGAATGCCATTTTGAAATGAACGAGTTGTAGTGGTTCCAAGAATGTGTGCGTTATGTATTGAAACTAAATAAAATCATAAGAGCTGCGGTCACCCAATTGTAAGAAGGTGTGCCTTTTTTTATCAATAAAAAATGATTATAAAGGTGTGCCTCTGAACCGAGGGGTATTGGGTTCGAATCCCAGGATTCCCAAATTTAGTGCATACTGTAAATTTAACATCAACCCACGTTGTGGCATTGTATTTGAGCAAGTTGAAGGTCTGCACGTCTCGCCCTTCGGAGGGGTTGATCCCATGTCCATGCACGTTAAAGATCCCTATCCTTCTTACGGAAAAGCAGGGGCTCGGCAAAATTTGCAGGATAGTGAGGTGACACTGCTCACTGGCGTCGGTGATTGGCCATAGTCGCGTAAATAGGCCAAAGTTTTAAAAAAAATGGTTTAAATAAAATCAGTGTGTGAAGTGAAACGCTGATGGGATTGCGTCGTCCTAGCGCGAACGGGTCAACAAGACGGGGCGTAAAGGATTCATTCAAGGTTAGAGCAGCATCATATTATGCTGTGGTTAGAGTTAGAGCAGCAAAAAGACTAGTGGTGTGCTCCCTCCCCACCCCCCTCTCTCTCTGCTACGTAATCGGGGTTTCTGTTTTTCAATAGTCTGCCAAGCTAGATATATTATTGTAAATTTAATTCTAATTGTAAATACCTTGTGATTAAGTGCACTAATACGTTGTTTTGGCTAAATTTATTTATTTTTATTAAATCTTCAACGTCACCACGACAGAGTTAAGAAAACATTACAAGAAAGATTATAGTTTAATGTTTTTTTAGAGTAATAGCTATTCTATATGCCGTGTGAATAAACCAATAAAGGCTAACTTAACACTGCTAAAACTTATTTCCAACGCCCTTTTAACTCGAAATTTGGCCAATAACTCTACGAGAAACCATTTTATAAAAAAGGCCGCCATTAAAATGAGTAAATTTAATGGAAAATTCCAAAAATTTTATATTGCTTGAGTTTAGCGAAGAAATGAATCAAGATCATAAATCTGAAAAATTTAAGTATACTTAAATATAATTGCTTGCACATCGTCACAACGTGTGGAAGTATCGCATCGGCGACAAAAATGTCAAAAAACTTTTTTCGCTAAAACGCCGTAAAAACTGTCAAAACATATAGAAAACATCATTTGGGAACGATTTTTTTTTGTCTGTCGGTTTGTGTGTCTGTTTGTAGCCAAGATAACATTAGAACGAATTGAGATATCGTCTTGCAATTTGCTATAGACTTAGCCCTTGACAAACTAACCGTTCGGATTGTTTTTGGGTAAATTCGCATTAGAGGGTAAGGGATGAATTGGGGGTGATTTGGCGAAAATTGAAATTTTTTCGTCAATACTCGAGTAATATAATGTTTTAGGGTTTATTTATTAGAAAACTTTTAATTTCATCACACATCTGCTATTCTGTGCTGAAATTAAATAAGGAGTTGAATGTGTGGGAGTGGACTATTGTTCACAAAAATTTAGAATTTTTTTGTTGCTAAAACGGCGTAAAAAGTTTCAAAACACAGAAAAGACGGTTCGGATTGTTTTTGGGTAAAATCGCTTTAGGGGGTAGGGGATGAATTGGGGGCGATTTG
>OZ023264.1:100840827-100928455 GCA_964006375.1 Tillus elongatus | reverse complement strand
CCTATCCGTTGTGAGCTAAGACGATGACATTTTTAAATTTCTTGCTGCTGATAAATAACTGCTGGAGAAATGGTTGAACGTTTTCGGTTGTTAACACCTGCCTTCTCACTCCACACCTTAGACATGTAGACACCTCACTACCCAGATCGAAGCAGTCGCTGCATATTTACTGGTAACAACAAAGAACAGGCACATATACGTGTTCTCCCCGGGAATTCTCATCGTCTTGCCGGGTTTCAAAATCGTAAAATACGAACAAGGTGTTGTCTATGTTAGGCTTACCCGTATCCACCTTACCTGAATGTAACATTGATGTGTTGAAGGTTGGTGCTTTTTGCAGATATTGCAATAGATTTTCCCACATACGTGAGTTCTACCCGCTTTTACCGTTTTCAAACAATCACCGCATCTTCTTACACGGTCACACAAGTTCTTTCCTTGGGTTTTGGGTTGAAGATGAAGCCTTGTATTGACCTGACTTGACCTGGCCCCTGAATTTTCGATTACAATCAGAGCATAAAATTTCATTCACCACCTTCTCACACGGAGGTTCTTGTTGACAGCAGGGACACCACACTCGACACCTATGCTCGTCTTTATGATCATAGGGAATATGGCAACGCTCACAAAAATAAGAGCGACAGAAAGCTGATGTAAGGCTGGCGATGACCTCATAACGATGTTTGTGGTGGAGCAAATTTAACTTGTATTTGGCATCGGGCCCCTCATACAACACATCTCGACCTTTAGAACCATATCCATAGACCGTAATTTTACAGTCTTTGAGATGCTGCTGAAACTGATGTATTTGCTCAATACCAGCATCATTTGCTGGAATATCAACACTGGCTTTCTCCATTAACTGCATCGCCTCCTGATCCTGCCTTTTCCCTACGTATCTACTTACTTGTTGTAAATATGGGACATTCATTACATAAGCAATGGCAACAACGAGAGCTCTAGCAAGGCATAAGTTGTCCTTGTTTTTTATTGTAACTATAGCTTTCCTCTTGGCACACTCCTCTTGATAAGTCATGTAGGGTGAGTGCCCTCGGCCTGACCCTCTGTATGGCTGGAAGCTTGTGGCAATAATCAAAGTATCGCCCTCAACGGCTTCCTTTTTGCTCTGGTATAGAGAGTCCAGCAGCTTCCACAAATCATCAAATTTTAAACGTAGCACAGGTTTAAAAGGTATGTGGAAGTCTGTGTCGAATCCAGCGGCCGTAAACGTCAGCCCCGCCTTACTTTCGGCGTCGAGGCTCCCTACTAAATGCTCGTAAATACTCCGCAACCCCTATTTGAGCCATTATTCAGGCCCCTGGACGGTCGCATTTGAGGCATTTAGCCGGAATTCAACGCAGTGCTGTTGCATTTTATAACGCTGGTTGGTTTTGGTAAATTCATTGAGAATGGTGAAAGCCATTTTATTCTTAACACGCGCACACATAAATAACCCGAAAAAACAGTTTTTAAAGTTTGTTACACGCTCACGCACACACACACACACAAAATGTTTGATAATTCTACACACAAGCTTATATGTCATAAGAAACAAACATTCGGCTAGCGGGGTAGCCGGCAGCCGACATAACCTAACATATAACACGTGTGGAGACTTAACCTCAACAACAAACAGTCGGATAGCAGGAATCAGCATGCTTATATGTCAGACATAACCACAAATTACCACATGGAGCTTATATGTCAACAAACATCAGGCTAACAGGAATTGGTACATGTCATAACAAACAATTTAACCTAACATACAACACGTGGAGACTTAACCTCAACAAACAAACCGTCGAATAGCGGAAATCAGCATGCTTATATGTCATAACCTAACAAACAACCCAATCCAACCTAACATACAACACGTGTGTGTGTGTGTGTGTGTGTGTGTGTGTGTGTGTGTGTGTGTGTGTGTGTGTGTGTGTGTGTGTGTGTGAACATAACCTCAACAAACAGTCGGATAGCGGAAATCGACATAATACATGGAGACCTAACCTGATTGCGGCCATCTTGGAACATTTGACGTCATCTGACAGGTCAGGTGACAACCGGCAACTGACAGCTGACATGTCAGGTGACAACTGATACATGACATCTGACAGGTCAATGACAACTGACAACTGACAGGTCAATGGCAGCTGACAGATGACAACAGACAGATGACAACTGACAGGTCATATGTCAACGTCATGCGCAAGCGTGTGACGTCACTGCGCATGCGCAGAATAAAGTTGAGAGGGTGGTCTCAGGTGCCGGACTATCTACTCATATACACTCAAAATATAAACACACTCATATAAACCACACAAATAAAGCACTTTAAAGTAAGGTGTAAATGAGCTTAATATAAAATAACTTACTAAAGATGCAGATGTTTCGAATATCCAGTAAAACCAAATTATAATACAACACTGCATCATTTGTCCAATAAGATCTGCATTAACAGCATGGCGATCTGAAATACAAAGATAATAAAATTGATTAAAAACAGATAAACAAAAAGACATTTCTCAAATCATAAACCGAACAAATGATTCTTAAATTAATCTTAAGCAGAGTGTAAATAATGTACGGATAATAGACACTACAGTAGTGAAATTTTTTAAGCTACAATAAGACATTTAAGAAGAAATGAAATGTAGCTTGAAATGAAAATAAACTGATATACAAATAGGTATGTGTGTGTTGTGTGTGGACAGAAAAAAACTTTTAAATTCAAAAAAGTTCAAATTATTATCATGTGACCGCGAGAGTTCTGCTATTGGTCGTAGCGTAGTTGTATAGTAAATAAATATCATGTTTACGTATGCCTTATAATATGTGTGTGTTTTGTTCCTTTAACGTCGGCCTATTTCCGCGATTATGGCCAATCACCGACGCCAGGGAGCAGTTTCACCTCACTATGCTGGAAATTTTGCCGAACCCCTGCCTTTCTGTAAGGAGGGTGGGGATCTTTAACGTGCCCAACATCGCATGGACACGGGACCGACGGCTTTACGCCCCCTCCGAAGAGCGGAACGTGCAAACATTCAACTTGCTCAAATACAATGCCAGAACCTCGGTTGATGTTAATTTTACAGTTTGTACTGAAAAAGTGAAAGGAGTACCCTGGGATCGAACCCAGTACCCTTCGGTTCAGAGGCACACGTTATTACCCCTGAACCACCGAGGTGCTAACAAATAGGTATAATTTGGTTAATAAATAGTTGATACATGTTTTGTTAACAAAAATTAAAGTTTTTTTGTTATAAGATAAAATGTTAAGTTTGTACTAAACCTTTAAAATGTTTGTAATAATTCTGATACCACTACTTAAAAAGTTGATAAATAAGTTTATAGGTAATTTATTTAAGATTTGTTTTGTTGGTGTTTTTTTAAAGTTACAAGTAGGGTTAAGTGAATTTAACGTTTATACCAAACACATTCATAAATGAGGAATATATTTCTCACTACTGTGTATACATAGACACAACATTTCTATGGAAAAAATGTGAAAACATTTCTGACACTTGGCGAGAATAACTAGATTGCTTTGCATTCAATATTGTGAAAGGAAGTAAAAATAATTGAATCAAAGTTAGCTCTCTTCAATTCGGTTCATCATAACAAGAGGATGCCAGAGCATTTTGTTAATACAATTTAATGAAAATAAGTAGTGAAATCGGCAAAATTCAAGTTTGAAAAGTGTTGGAAGCTATAAATTAATCAATAGTTTGTCCCCTGAATGGACAATAAGCTTAAAATCAGTGCTGCAAGAAAAGATATGCAAATATCAAAATAATAATTGGCGCCAGAGATGCGTTATTTTGAAGTGAGAAGTCTACAAGATGGCTCTCTAGCAACGATGGATTTCAACAACGCCAACAGCGGTTGATAGGGGGGAAAGAGACAGGAAATTCAGGTATTAAAACTTCTGTAATAATAAAAAAGGCCTTTTTAATAGAAGTAAATGGAACTTTTAAATTTCACTAATGAATGTATGAATGGGTATTTATGTCATTAATCTATATAAACCTTTAATCTGTTTGTAGTATTAAATAAGAAATTCATTTATGTTTTAAAATCACACATTTTGGAAAAGCGCAAGGTAAAATTTTTTTGGAACAAAGATAAAACCCAAATAAAAAGAGCTACAGTAATAATATAAGCATTTGTTGATTAAATAGTGGTGTTATTTTGTTAGTTTATTATTTCTTTATCCTTATAAAATTAATAGAATAAAATTTATATATTAAATTTTAACGGCAGTATTATTATTTGAGAACATGATAAATATATCTGTTTTTTTTTCTTCTAAATTTGGGCAAGTAAAGGGAAATTAAATAATCCTCAAATTTATTAATTTTAAAAGCAAAAGAACTCACTACATACCCTAGTAGTATGGAGTCAAGAGCCGGGAAAATATAAACACATATAAGGTATAAATTTGAAGAATATAAAGATTAAAATCAAATATAATTTTACACTCCTAAAACATCCATGTAACATTCATTGTTGATTTTAGGCCTGAAAAAATATCATGTCTGTGTTGTTTTTACGTCCGCACACGCTTAAAGCGTGTAACTATGGCGTCTCAGGCAGTTTTTAAACGACTTTTAAAGATAATGAGGAGGTTTTCAATTCGACATCGTGTTTATATATATATATATATATATATATATATATATATATATATATATATATATATATATATATATATATATATATATATATATATAGAGAGAGAGAGAGAGAGAGAGAGAGAGAGAGAGATCTTAGGAGGAGTAATAATCGTTACTGTTAGTCATCAAAAACTACAAAGGCTCTGATAATGGCAAATCGACCAATGAAGTTGGGCACAAAGAAGCGTAAATATCTGTCTAAAATGAGCTTTATATATCTGGCCCTGTATTCAGGGCTTCTTGACTAGCCTAAAAAAGTACAATTCTACAGTAAATCAATACAAGTTATTAAAAAGTATCTTACTAATAACCAAACAAAATGAAGGCGACACAGGACACAGAAGCAACAGGTGAAAAAATCGACCATCATTTGAGACAAAAAACAACTATATATATATATATATATATATATATATATATATATATATATATATATATATATATATATATATATATATATATATATATATATATATATATATGGGCTTTAGTGCCGGCTCATTTGATGATTTTTTTTTAGCTCTAATCTCATAAGCAATGCTTTCTGAAAAAAATTGTAAAAAAAGTGTTGTGGAAATACCTATTTAAAATCATACTGTATCGTCATCGAAAATGTTGGGTATCTAAAAGTCGCGCATGTGAGAAGACGACACTTTATCCTACTAATAAAATTGCTGGACATCTTGAACTCAGTTTTATTATTGTGCCTTGGCAAATATAAGAAGATAAAATAACTTCCGAGAAACACAGTTTATTGATGTGTTGAGATTTTATGAGACAACATATTTTATGATTGACGCAGCCAAAATTACTTGTTAGGATTTATTTTGTGTAGGTATTGGTATAGCGCACTGATGAGCTCTAATGAGAGAGGAACCGGTATGCGTTTCCAATTATAGTCGGAATTCACCTGGCCTTATATAAATACATTGTCCCTAACTATATTAGGGAAGAAAGTACCAGGGCTAGCGATTTTTTAAATCGTTAGTTACTTATTACTTGCTTCGCCACCGATGGCAACACTGTCATACATCTCACTATGTTCTACGAGGCTGACTACCTTAATCCGAACTTGCTTTTGGGTGTATTCTGGCTCTAATTTGGTATAGCGCACTGATGAGCTCTAATGAGAGCGAAACCGGTATGCGTTTCCAGTTATAGTCGGAATGCACCTGGCCTTATATGGGTAACTACATATTATACAATAAGTATCTACATATTGTACAACTCGTTGTTGGGACAGTAAACATTGATATGATCTTTTCTAGATTGTTTGCAATGTGTAACGACAGTTTTATTTATACAGATGTCTGACGATCCAACAACTCGAGGGTGATTCTACTCGAACAACTAATGTCATTAATTTCTATAATATTTCTTCGAAACCTCAAAAACAACGGCGTTACAGGCTCTTGAATTCTTTTGTTTTAATTTTTTTATAATTATTTTGTTAATGAAAATAATCTTTTCAAATTTGTTAGACTTGCAACTAATGTAATTTTGTATTTTGGTGTTTAATTTGACGTGAATCCGTTAAAGTCAAAGGGCTGAAACTGCCTATGGCCTGTAAGTAATGAGTCATAACTTTTTTAAATTTTTAAAAATATACAAAAAAGTTCCTTTTGCTGAATCACGATAAAATGAGCGGTTTTCGAAACCACGTTTCAAAATTCTCTTGAACTGAATGAACAATAAATGACTATATTACATTTTCAATATTAATAAAGCGTGCTTTGGATACATTAGTGGCAGTTGTCTCGGAAACAAGCTTATGTCCAATTTATTTTGGCAGATAATGTAATAGTTGAAATTAGTTATACGATATAATATAATAATAATAGTCTAACATCGAACTACGTGACATGCATTATTTATAGGGATTGGCCAGCGGCAAGAAGTTTATATGACGAGGCATTGCTTAATAAAAGGGTGCCACAATATCGGATATTTAGTGCTATCCATCGAGGACTGGGAGAATCCGGATCATGTAAGTGTGTACATAGTGGTGTAGGACGCCAGCGAACAACGCGAACTCCGCGAGCCGAGGTTCGTGTTTTGAATTTAATTGAGAATAACATTAATTTAGTTTTGAAAGAATATGACATTAAATTATTAAGAGATTCATGATTTATAATGGGATTGGTGTTGATAGTGTAAATTTAGGACTTGTGTGGTGTTCCAAAACAGCAGAATAACTCGGAAACTTCAAGTCGCGGAGAAAAAAGTTCTAGACAAGAGCTCTAGGATGTTTTCTTTGCAATCAAGCCATCAACCCCAAATTCATGAAAAAGTATTTCTAAAAATAATTGATTATCGCAGCGACGTGGAAGTTATGATTGAATTTTATTCTAACATTTTTGCGTTTAAGGGGCTAATATAAATGTATTTGTATTTACAGATGATAATACGAAAGAGCTCGCCAAATCACAAGTATCAGAGTTAGGTGAAACCAGTCAGTTTCCCAGCGATCATCCCTGTCACTGTTTTACAGATCATGACCGAGAAAATAAGGAGTTTGTAAGTCCTGGGTCGCCTGGTCCATACCCCAATAACACAGAATGTGTTGCTATCCTTAAAGGTGAGTATCCATTGATCTATTTGCTTCCAAAAATTGCTATTTTATTTTAAGAAATAAAAACACTCTGTGTATAACTAAATTTTTACAGCAATTTATCCGTATATGTATCAACAATATCCCCGTTTGCAAATGCCGAATTTCAGAAGGGGTGCATTTTGGTTTGAAGTAAATTATCTTATATCATAATAGTTTTGCTACAGACAGATGAATAACTTAATATTTTACAATCACGTTTCGAGATGCAAACTAAACAAATGTTTTTAATGAACCACCTGTATTAAAAAAATAGTACTGCAAATTGAATCATAACTTCCACATAGCTGCGATAATTTATTTTCTTCAGAAAGGCATTCTCATGGAATGAATTTAGGGCTCCTTACTTGACCACAAAGAAAATATTTGTATTTCTCTACCCATAAACTTATGAAACGTTATATTACTCGAGTTTTATTGAAAAAATGTCAATTTTCACCAAATCAACCCTTAATTATCCACTGTCCCGTAAGGCGATCTTACCCAAAAGCAATTCGAAGCGTTCCCTTGTCGGGTGCTAACTGGATACCAAATTTGAAGATGATATCTCAATTCTTTCGAAAGTTATTGCGCCCATTAACAACAGACGTACATGCCGATAAACCGACAGACCGACCGACCGACAAACTAAAAAATGTTGTTCCAGATACAAGTTTTCTATATGTTTTGAGACTTTTTACGCCGTTTTAGCAAAAAAAAATCGATATTTTTGTCAACAATATTCCACACCCACACAATCAAACCCTATTTTAATTTCAGCACAGAATACCAGATGTTTGATGAAATTGAAAGTTTTCTTATAAGTAAACCCTAAAACGGTATCTTACTCGAATTTTAACGAACAAATGTCGATTTTGACCCAATCAGCCCCCATTCATCCCCTACCTAAAGCGATTTTACCCAAAAACAATCCGAACCGTTCGTTTGTCGAGTGCTAACTGTATACCAAATTTTAAGACGATATCTCAATTCGTTCTAAAGTTATCTTGGCTGCAAACAGACATACAAACCGACAGACAGACAGATAAAACAAAAATTCGTTCCCAGATCATGTTTTTATATGGTTTGATACTTTTTACGGCGTTTAAGCGAAAAAAATGTTTGAAATTTTTGTCGCCGATGCGATACCTCCACACGTTGTGACGATGTGGAAATAATAATAATAATATCGTTGAAAACAAGTAAAAATAGTGCTGCAAATTGAATCATAACTTCCACATAGCTGTGGTAACTTACTCTCCTCAGAAAGACATTCTCATGATATGAATTTAAGGTCCATGACTTGACCACAAAGAAAATATTCGTATTCCTGTACTTCTGAAACGTTACATTACTCGAGTTTCAACGAAAAAATGCCAATTTTCACCAAATCGTGCCTCATTTATTTCCTACCAGTTTTTGGTGATCTTACCCAAAACAATTCGAAGCATTCCTCTGTCGGGTGCTAACTGGATACCAAATTTGAAGATGATATCTCAACTCGTTCGAACTTCATTGCGCCTATTAACAGACAGACGTACAGACCGACAGTCCGACCGACCGTATATTTTCTACCGCTCGAGGTTCACTGCCGAATGTTAAGATTATCTGCACCTGACCTATTTCTCCTCGGGTGTACAACCCATTTAGGCCTGGGAGTTGGATAGGAGAAAACATCAATTTAACTTCTTCTTCTACTTGTATCACTTCTGGTTCTCCATGAAACGCTGGGTGTGGATTTAGGGCTATCCACTGGTTCTCAATATAGTACATAGGGGGCGTAATCCCGCTACAGTCTATTTCTTTGGAATGTTTCTGCAATATTCTAGTCACGGGTGCCATGTAGTAGGAGCGTTGTTCAGTTACTGGAAGTTCCTTGAAACACCTCTCTGTCCATCTCAGGCTAACCTTCCTGGGTACATTGTATTATGTACATCACCACTCCCAATACTCGACTTATTTGCCCTCTCCTTGTATTAGTTGGGCTACCGTGTCTTGCGAGACTCTTTTCGTTAGACTTATCCGATGGATCATGTGTACGTATAGTCCATCTACGTCTCTCCTGAAGGCCTGTCCCACATATAAAAATTTACTGTTTACATATAAAACGAGATCTATTTTTACTGCTTCTAAACTCATTTGGGCCTTAACTACATCTCCTTCTCTTCCCGTGGCTATTACCAGCTCGGGATGTTCCGTCTGCCGAGCTGTGCGATTGCAAATGTCCTGTCCTGGCTCTCCACTACAATGTACTCTATGTGGTTGATTTTGTCTTTCAGCCCTCCTGGCTGTTCCTCCATAGAGCAAAACAGCGTTATTCAATTTTAAACTGTACAATTGGGAAATATTGAACAACTTAAAAAACCACTAGAGGCTCGTAAAATAATAGAATATATCAGTAGTGTAATTAGAGACTCATTAACAGAACTAAAGTTTAAGTGTTTTTTATATTTAGATATGTTTGTAACCAATATTAGAGCAGAATTACCTAGATATAAGAGTATTCCGATTATCCCCTTGTATGTTTTTCATTGCAAAACAAAAATATCAAGAAGACCTTTATACACTGCGAATTTATTTCAAAATATCAACATGTAATTAAAAATAAGGTAGTGTGTAACAAATTTTAATGTATCATTTGTAGGAAACAGTTGTATGGTTGTATTTATAATAAGATTTTTATATTATTTTAATTTTTAAAGTGGTATGTGTAGGAAGCAGAACTATGGTGTAGTATTTTCATGTTATAAAATAATACAATAAAAGACATTTTCCATATGCGACAAACAAAAGGTTATATTGTACATCTTAGATTCTCTTTCATTATAATTTAAAATAAAACATAAACAGAATACGGTTGTTTTGGATATCTAGTAACCATGTCATATAAACACATCAAAGTTCCCCAACAGTATAAAGGATACTTAATGTATTTAGCATCAATAAGACTATTTCGAAACATGTTTACAATACGAGGGCTAAACATACAATCCTCTGAATAGACGTGGTTTGAGAGATACATATAACATATAGCTCGATGTTTAAACACAACACGCTGAAACGATAGGATATTTAATGTATTCAGCATTACATACTACACAGGAACATTTCAAAGTTCTTTATCAACGTTTATTTGTCATTTAAAAAGGGGTATAATTAGCATTATGGAATCGGCTACCTATTGTATAATATGTGACTAAATTTAAGTATGTTTAAGGTCACTAAGTGAGTGGTGAGCGTGTCGCCACCTAGTTGCGGAACCAAGTAATATGTTGTCACGCCAGCTCCAAATAACAAAGTGTTAAAAATAGAGACTGTATACAACCAACTAACAATTTAATAGATTGTCAGCCCTGGCCTATTTATACCCTAATATAGGGACAACATATGTAAGGCTAGATGCATTCTCTCAACAATTAGAACCGTAGACCAGTTTCGCTCTCATTAGAGCTTGTCAAAACGGCATACTAATTGCAGCGAAAATACACCCATAAAGTAATATGGCTAAAGTAGCCAGCCTTTCAACACTAAGTGAGTGGCAAGCGTGTCGCCACCTAGTTGCGGAACCAAGTTGTATGTTGTCACGCCAGCTTCAAATAACACAAAGTGGTAAAAATAGAGACTGTATACAACCAACTAACAATTTAATAAATTGTCAGCCCTGGCCCATTTAAAGTAATACGGCTAAAGTAGCCAGCCTTTCAACACTAAGTGAGTGGTGAGCGTATTGCCACCTAGTTGCGGAACCAAGTTGTATGTTGTCACGCCAGCTCCAAATAATACAAATATTACTTTAAATGGGCCAGGGCCAATTTATTAAATTGTTAGTTGGTTGTATACAGCCTTTATTTTTAACACTGTGTTATTTGGAGCTGGCGTGATAACATACTCCTTGGTTCCGCAACTAGATGGCGACACGCTCACCACACACTTAGTGTTGAAAGGCTGACTACTTTAGCCGTATTACTTACTTAATAGGTGTATTTTTGCTGCAATTGGTATGCCGTACTGACGAGCTCTAATGAGAGCGAAACCTGTCTACGGTTCTAATTGTTGTGAGAATGCATCTAGCCTTACATACTTTGTCCCTATATTAGGGTAGAAATGGGCCAGGGCTGATAATTTATTAAATTGTTAGTTGGTTGTATATAGTCTCTATTTTTAACACTTTGTGTTATTTGGAGCTGGCGTGACAACATACTACTTGGTTCCGCAACTAGGTGGCGACACGCTCACCACTCACTTAGTGCTGGAAGGCTGGCTACTTTAACCGCATTACTTTATAGGTGTATTTTCGCTGCAATTAGTATGCCGTACTGACCTACTGACGAGCTCTAATGAGAGCGAAACCGGTCGACAGTTCTAATTGTTGTGAGAATGCATCTAGCCTTACGTATGTTTAAAGTATTTATACATTCCAAAAGTCTGGTTATTGGATTAACTCATGCATATACCTAAAATACATTAACTTGTATATAGACGTGTTTGCATGTGTGAGTGTGTGGGGGTTTTAGATGAACAAGAAATAAAACAATATAGCTCACTTAAAAATTTAATGAACAATAGAAATTACCGATACATCAACAAAGAAGAGCAGTAAAATAATAATATTACACAAAATCACCAACACATAAAAACAGAAGTGTAAAAAACAAGTGAAAATTCACTAAAGTCTGAATGCAGCAAGTGCGTTATAGCAGCGAATTTTCATAGAAATGTTTTCAATAACAAATATTTTTTCATTAAAACTTATACGCTTTACATTTATATAAAATACATAATAATCTAAATTCAAACGTTAATTTACAAAAATGTTTTCAAATAGGTAACTAAGATAATCTAAAAATACATAAAATAGTATAAAACTTACTGACTAAGAACAAAAATAATAGAAACAAGTAAAAATTTAACCAAATCCGTTACGCAGTAAGAGTGTTATGACGACGAATATAGTTTACTTTGTGATATAAACTCGAGTGTCATACCATAGCTTTGTTATTTACAGAGATACAACTTTGGATCCTCAATATGGGTTCTAGTCATTTGAAGAAAAGTTTTAAAATAGGTAACTAAGATAATGTAAAAAAATACATAAAAATATTGAATTAAAATTAAGTTACAGAAGTTAGGCTTAACAGTATTGATAAATTAATAGGAAACTAATAAAATTATAGATCTCCAGCTGGAAAATTTCTAACGAAATTGAAGATGTTCTCCACGGTTCTTCTAGGTGAAATAACGTCAGGTAGGTGGAAACACTCGTTAAAAAACAATCCTTCAACAAATATACGCACATTACAATAGTTATCAGCATGATTTAACATATAACAAGTGAAATAATCCCGCACACTAACTAACTAACTAACTTACAACGTCGGTTATACCCCATAAACCAATTTAAATATCGTATCACACTGTCTAACACCAGTTGATCAAACGCGTTTTTAACACGGAGGGTTAACTGTCTACTGACGAAACTTATATGGTAAAGGTTCTCCATTTCACAAAAATACAGATCGTTCAACTTATATGGTGAAGGTCCTCCATTTCACAAAAATGCAGATCGTTCAATTAGATTTGAATTTCGTGTTCGCTCACCTACAACACACAGCAAATACTGTACGTGCGTCAAGTCCCCTCCCCTCCATTTATAATTTATTGTAATTGGGTATACTACCAGTTAGTGCATCGTTAGTGCACTTTAGTGCACAAAAAAAAATCGTTAGTACTTTAATACAAACGGAGATACAGCAAAAAAACGTGTGTGTGTGTGTGGGGGGGGGGTCAACTTGACGCATGATTTTTTGCAAAATGACTGTGAGTTGTATTATTCAATAGCAAATCGTTAGTGCTTCGCAGAAACACAACTTTTTTTGTTAGTGCTTCAATACATTAGAAAAAAACATTTTTCCGTCGGGGTGAGGACTATCTTTTTTAGTTCATGAAATACACATTTTTTGTATGACTCGTTGGTTTCGTTAGTGCTTTCGAAAAAAAGGAAAAATTATTGTTAGTGCTCTAATACAAAAGAATATATGGCAGAAATACTGTGGGGGGGGGGGGGGGGGGGGGAGTCAAGTTGACGATGATTTTTTGCAAATAAGGTGTGAATTATATCAATCGATAGCAAATCGTTATTGCTTCTGAGGAACACAAAAATTTTTGTTAGTGCTCAACTACTTAAGATAAACAGTCGATGTCCCCTGGACTTGCAAACTTTTTTTTCGTTGATAAAATACACATTTTCTCTCTGACTCGCTGGTTAGTGCATCGTTAGTGCTTTCAAGAAAAACAAACATTTACGTTCGTGATCTAATACCAAAGAAAATACACCAGAAAAACCGTGGGGGGCAACTTTTTCGCTAAAAAGGATATTTAATATACTTAGCATCACATGATACAAAGATTCAACTATTAAGTCCAAAGCATGGATAACACTTATATAATTACGAATTATATGTTTTCACCAATAAACCCTCAAACAGGTGGTTATTGCGTAAGAAGTACTGATTGGATACCTGCTTTTGGCTACAACTTGGTAAAAGCGGATGCTATTTATCAAAAGCCAAATCATGATATTGCTGTATTTATTAATCAGAGTATATTTTTAAGCAAATATCCAAGTTTTCACCTTTATCATAGTACATTTGAGAATATAGAGCTTAAAATTATTAAACGTATTAAAAATTGAATACCACAATCAACACCTATTAAGACCAAGCCATTCTATTTCATGATGACAACATATATCAGGTAGTAAGCGATAATAGAGTTCGGTTTTTAATTTTACAAGCTGGATTTACATCAGACCTATACCCAAAGATACCATTAAAAATCGAAAGCGTATTTCGCTACACCAATGGAATGTTGTACTGTTTCCGTAAGAAACGATAGCTTAAATTCAACAATTAACCATCATTTTAAACAAGGTAGCACCTTTTAACCCTCCTATATTAGGTATACAGTACCCGAGTCAAACTGTTTTCTTACAACTACGTAAACTTCTGCAAAAACTAACAACTTTCAAAGATGTCTTGGATGAAAATTATGAAGACTATTTGTAACTTGAATATATTAAGTTAAATGTAGGTATACAGATTTGAACTTTGAACCTATAGTTATACATACAATAAACAACACATCAATGCACATACATACATTGAAATTTGATCCTGTAACCACAAGACAAACAACACACCCTACATATATCAAGATTTGAACCCATGCCGATACAACAGACAAACAACAAGCAAAACACATCGTACACACATCAAGATTTGAACCTATAACCATACATACATAACAAACATATTTTCATATACACATACAACAAACAACACACAACACGTATACATACATCATGATTTCAACCTACAACCATTAAGACTTAAACCTATAGTGATACATACAATAAACAACACAAATACATATATCGAGATTTGATCCCGTAACCACAAGACAAACAACACACCCTACATGCATCAAGATTTGAACCTATACCGATACAACAAACAAACAGTATACATATATGTATAATGATTTGAACCTGCAGTCATACATACATTAAAACAACGCACAACACACATACATACATCAAGACCTGAACCTATAACCAATAAGATTTGAACCTATAGCCATACATACAATAAACATCAACAACAACACGTAAGAAGCACGTGTTTAGGTGGTTTCATGTATGGTGAAAGTTTATTAAGGGGTGTCGCATACTAGATGTTTTAAAATATTAAAGACAACATACATGAAACATCTGTTTAAACGGTTTCAAGTATGATGTGAGTTTATTGAGAGGTGCTGCATGCTAGATGTTTTAAAATATTAGCTACATTGATATAGTTTTCACATAAAGAAACAGATTTTAAGATTACCAAAACTCATGTATTCTAATTTTTAACACATATTTAAAACATGATGGGTTTGTAAAAACATCAATGGTAGATGACTGGTAGAGCTCAACAACAACATGTAAGGATCATTTATTTAGAGGGTTTCATGTTATTTAACTCGCGATAGTTTTTGTAAATAGCCAACACAACTCATAAGTTTTAAAAACCTATGTTCGGCACTAATAATGTATCGAGTTTGTATACTCCGAAAAAATATCTATCACCACAATATAAACTTGTGTTCAACACTAATAGGTAGTAAATAACAAGGGGTTTCATGAAATATAACAGACAAATAATAAGTATCACCTCTCAGATACAGATGTTAAAGAGCGATATTCAATATAAACCTGTGTTCAGCACTAATAAATCGTTTATTTCGAAGGAACCATCTCTATATATTATACATTCGTCCTCTGATGAAGCCACCTCTGACCAACCAACCAACCAACTAGTTGGTTGTACTAGACACCCAACTTATATGCTGCCAGATTAGTTGATCATCCTTCCAGGTCAGCCATCGACAACGTTTAAGAGCAGCTAGCACTGTTTTATCCAGAAGTTCAAGGGTTATGGTGATTAGACTGTGTTAGAGACAACATGTAAAAAACACATGTTTAGATGACTTCATGTATGGCGAAAGTTTATTGAGAGGTGCTGCATGCCTGTGTGGTTGTACGTATCTAAGTCTCTTCATCCTCTGATGAAGCCACCTTTTGTTGACGAAACAATCGTTTTAAATGTACGTCATAATCTATTCCGGATGAACCATCTTTATAGAGCATACATCCATTCTCCTTAGTCTTCTTTCACTCCTTCATCCTCTGCTGAACCCACCTTTGGTGACGAAACAGTCGTTCTTCAGATCAATCATCTCACCATTATCTCAGGTTTCCAGGTTAGTTACTCACACCTCTGACCTGCCACCTGTCAACCCTCACCTTTCACTGTGACGTCCCTCGGGTCAGCTAGGTGGCGAGAACTCCGAGTCGGAACAGCCATCCCAACGCTGTTCCGACCCGACGACGTCAACAAATAATCGTGGTATCGGACTTTGTCCTCTCTTTAACATATGTGTCTAAAATACATTAAGTTACATGTTATTTTGCTTATATTTCCTTTTTTCCATGGTTCCTTACACCGAACATCTAGGCGGAAAACTGAGAAAGTTGGTTTGCGCAACCACCAGCGGCAGCGATGCCAGATTTGAATTCTACTCGTCGAGATGAGTACGGTGATACCCTACACTATACCTCTACACCGCTTAATAAAAAATGTTGGTTTGCATCACCCCCCCCCCACGCCTCCGGCGGCGGTACTGCATTCTGCCCTTCGATCCGATTACCATGACACCAAACACTATACCTCTACACCGCTTAATAACAAAGTTGGTTTGCGCATGCGCAAACCGCCATCTTTACATACGTCATTTTCATAAAAAATAAAAATGACAGGTCTTCTTCTTATTGAGACAGGTTATATCAATCTCGATTGACATTAAAAAAATCCGATTCTGACCGGAAGCGTGACCAGCGAAAGCTCTGGGTCTCTCATCACCTTCCCTGACCTGACTAACAACGGCCCCCAGGCCCCTTTTGCTAGCATCAGTAGATAGATAATATGAAACGCTCGTTGACGTCCGGAAATATTAACAGGGACCCGAAAGACGGGTCTTTCTTCAGAATTTCTACTGCTCGCCATACATCTACAGAGATTTTCAATTGAATATTCTTCTTTGTAAGCGCTACTAGCGGAGCTGCTTTCGTGGCAAGATTTTTGACGTTTTTTTTTTTTTAATTTATTGCTTCTAAGAACTGCCGTATCCCTTTGGCGTTCCTGCGCAACGGTAAACTTTGTATTTCTTTTACTTTATCCGGATCGGAGCGGATGTCCTAGGTCTAGATTATATGTCCTAGGTACCTCACCTTGGAGATTAGGAAGTAACATTTTCTGCACTTCAACTGCAGTCCAGCATCCCGCAGTCTCTCAAACACCCAAACACCTGTCTCAGGTTGCTTATGTGCCTCCTTTCATTCTCCTAGCTATATACAATTATATCATCCAAATATACTAGACAACTGACCTTGATCAATCCGTTGAACACAAAGTTGACATAACGCTGGAATGTCAGGGGGGCTAACGTCAACCCAAAGGGCATCTTAAGGTGCTCATAATGCCCTTCATACGTGCTGAATGCCGTGTAAGGAATGGACGATCTTTTCATGGGCACGTGGTGATAAGCATCTGATATATCGAGCACCGAAAATCGCAGGCTATTATCCGCTTGGAAACTCTGTATCAAGTCTGATATGTTGGGCAAAGGAATATCCTTTCTTGGTGACCGCATTCAGCCCTCTGTAATCTATGCACATTCTGACTTTCCTTTCTCGTTTACTAGCCTGGTTCACATGACCTGAGTCGAACTCCTTCAGCCAATCTCCCTTCGAAGTATCTATCCTACGGATCCTTTGTCCCTTCTTCTCCGTAACTACATACTCTTAGGTCGCCACATCGACTGCCACGGTTTGCCGTTGCTTAACCATGAATTCTGATCACGCGGATCGGTATCTCCTCTATGTTATATACCACCGCCCTTGCGGAGTGCACATAAGGGGTGCCAAGGTTCACCCCTTCCAATGTCAGCACCTTTCCTGATAACTTATTCTTCAACCGGGCCTAAAATACGGCTTCACAATATGGGGGAATCATCAATTCCTCCAACGCCGTTACTTGAGTATTTTCTACGCCCGGTCAGTCTTCGGTTAAAAACACGTTTGTAACCGTTACATGGCATTGGAAGCTCAATAAAATATCACCGTAGCGTTACACTGTTCCCTAAAAATTACACAAATGTATCTTGCAAATGGAGCACATTTGGGTAACAAATGAATTATTGCATACCATCGCGTATTATAACATAAAAGCTATGTAATATTTTTATGTAACATACACATTATACAAATTTCATGGCGTTCTATGGTTTTAAAGCACACAACGTAATATTTTTATTTTACATTAAATCAGATAATTATCAAACCCAGCTAATGAAATGTTAATTAAGAAAACCTGTTAACTGAAATATGATTTAAACTTTAAACGTCGCCAATAATTTATTTTGTTATTATATTTATATAAATAAAATAAACGGAAAATGAGTGAAAATACAAAATAAACATCTATATATTTCAGGCATTTTCGTCGGACAACTGCGCAGAGCGAGAGCGAGTGTTGAGTCTTGATTCGTGATGTTACTGTTTGCTAATGGATTATGAGGTTATGTTATGTTTATTTTGATTGTGCTCGTCTTTGTGATTTATTTTTGAAAGATTGCATTTTATTTAATATGAGGTTTAAAAATGTATGATTTGTGCATGACTTTATCGACAAAAGCGACGACCGATTGTGAAGAACTACAATAATGTGGTTGTTGAATTCTTATTGGCGTTTCATGTTAAAATGAATTATATTGGTCATTTTGAATCTATGATTGTGTTATCTTAGCGTTTTATGACAGAATGCAAGTTAGCTTATATGTTTCAATTGCAGCATACGTTTCTGATCATTATTATCGAAAGGCTGGAAATGACTGTACACAGCTAATTTAAACGGAGCTATTCACTATAACATGTTCAGAATTAATTGCCGCTGGATCAACCCAAGAAATATAATAAGGTTTTTTTAATTTTTTTTTAATACAACAACACACCACGAGGGCTTACAGACTAAATACTATCGTACCGTGGATGTCGACAAGGAAGAAAGAGGCAACTTGTTAATTCTGGACTTGAAGGTTTAGAGGTTCGGAGGAGAAGGAAAAACATGTGCCGGCAAGGAATTCCACAACTTGGAAGTCCTCGGGACAAAAAAGCGGACATAACAAGATGTTCTATGTCTGGTGACCTGGACAGTAAAAGGGTGCATTCGCTCTGTTCCCCTGATAGATCTGTTGGGGGCAGCAGGTGGAAGAACTATGGAAGAAAGCTCCTCCGAACAGTGCCCGTGCAGATATCTGTAAAAGTGAGAGAGAGGTCACTAACGGCACGTCGGTGGGTAAGGGATGGCAGCCTTTGGGTGAGGGTAGGGTCACCCATGAGACGTATAGCTCTCCTATGAATGGAGTCCAGGATAGCGAGCGTAGAAGCGGCAGCGGCACCCCAGATGTGGGAGCAGTATTCGAAGTTTTGCCTTATTTGTGAAGTATATAAGGTATAGAGATTAGCTGCTGTATTTGCGAGCCCGGAAGAGGAAACCTCATTTCTTAGCAGCCGCTTCTGCAATTGATGTGACATGTTGGTGCCAATTGAGATTTCGATCCACAGAAATGCAAACAAGTGAAAAGGACTCATTACTTTTAATAACTTGGTTGTTCATTGTGAAGGGTTTAGGGCTGATGTATCTCTTATGAGATAGAAGGTAAGACTGAGATTTAATGGAGCTGAATTGTAAGATTTCTACTTCCCCAGTCCAATCTTTTTGGAGATCCACAGAGAAAGAACCCTCCATGAGTCTGCGATCCTCATCTAATTGGGCTAAAGAGACAGGCTTAGAAAATTGTATATTTGAGTGGAGGGTGCTGTCGTCCGCGTAACTGTGAATTGGGTTGGATGTGCTAGAGAGGAGGTCATTGATGTGGAATAGAAACAAAGTAGGCACTGAAGATAACCCTTGAGGGACTCCTGCATTGATTGGATACAGTTTAGAGGAATGGTTATCTATGACAACAGAAATGCTCCGGTTGGAGAGGAAATTTGCTGTCCAGGTACAGAGTTTTGGTGGTAGGCCATAGGCCGAAAGTTCAGTAAGGAGCGCTGCGTGCCAAACCTGGTCGGATGCCGTGGATATGTCTAGAGCGACAATCTGGGATTCACCGTGTAGTTACATAGAGTTGTTCTAAGAATGGGTGACAAAGGAAAGGAGATCGGCAGGAAAGGAATCCATACTCCCTGTCGTGGATTAGACTGTGTTTTTCAAGAAATTTTAGTAATTCGGTATTTATATATTTTCCCATCTCTTTAGAGACGACTGAAAGGAGAGAAATAGGCCTGTAGTTGCTAGGAAGCGCTTTGGTTCATTTCTTGGGGACGGGTTATACTCCAGTAGTTTTCCAGTTACTAGGGAATATGCCTCTATTGTAAAATGTCTGAAACAGGCGAGTCAGGACAGGAGCAAGTTCTGGTGCGCTTTTTTTGAGAACAATTGCTGGGATTTCATCAAGGCCAGAGGCTTTCCTGGTATTAAGAGAAGAGAGCATATTTCGTACCTTTTTAGTTTTGAAAATTATATCCGTCATTTTATGCGCGACATTGGGGATTGTTGGTGGTTGAACATTTGGAGGTGGGTAGAGAGTAGAATTGTCGGCGAAGAATGGGGCAAAATGTTAAGCCTTGCCCAGGGCGGTAGAAACAATTTCTTTCATTGAAACAAGGGGTGGGAAGCAAGAGTCCAAAAGGGTTTGCCTCTATTGGAGGTTGAGAGGTCTTTGTTTTTAATGTGTTTATTAAACGAGTTTTTTGCCCCAGAAAGAATGCGGACATAGCGGTTTCTTGCGTCGTTAAATGCTTGACGGTTTTCTTGACAGGGATTGTGTAGAAGCGTTTTGTGAGCTTTGACCTTTTCAAGTCTGGCCTTGTCACAGGATTTAGAGAACCAGGGCTTTTGAGTGGCTGAGGAGGTTTTCTGTGTACGTGGAATAAATTAGCAAGCTCAACGTTTTAAACATTGCCAAAGGTAATTAATAGTACTTAGTTAGTTTTACATGATCATCTGAGTCATCTGAGCTTATTGATTAAATTTGCAACTGTCGTTACCTACTGCCCAGTTTAAATTTCCTGGAGATGAGTTTTTGACACAAGCAATGACGGCTGATTTGTTAAAGAATTACAATAGCAATTTTAATATGGATGATACTACTCTAGTTGCAGTTTCAATTTGCAGATATAATTAATTATACATAAAAACTTCAACTCATGTTTAGATTTAATTTAGAATTTCAAATTATTCATAACTTTCAGTTAAATGTGAACATTATAAACAGTTTTAAAATTAAAATTGAAATTATAAATATTTTAATACAATAAGAATGTATTATATTATATTGCTTTTTTACAAGTGTTTAATAAATTATGTTTTGTTTTTCTAAACTATTATTGTATGTGGTTATATTGAAAAAGCTCTACTCCTAACAACAAAATGTAACATGTAATGTTGATGAAATTGTCAATAAATATATCTGATATATATATATATATATATATATATATATATATATATATATATATATATATATATATATATATATATATATATATATATATGCGCCCAACTATATTACATAGATATATCACGAGAGGAATTATATGCATGATATTTCGTGTTACATGTAACTTACAAGTTCATTACAAGTTACATAAATGATACTTTTGTAAATAAGAAAATATTATTTTAGTTATGTGACTGTTACATAACTGTGTTTGTTGGGGCGTTTCTTTCCCTGAGGTCCTTTGGCTCTACGACGATTTCGTTTTGGTCAGAATGTCTATTAAAACTCATGTGTTTTACCGTAGCGGCGCTGGGTAAGTTGTCCTCGTCATCATCGCTAAGTTCAGCATACTCCGGTACTTTCACTTGTACCTCTATCGGATAGGGCACCTTCCTTCCAAGTTTTCTCGAACCCGCTACCCCTTCTTCTATCCGTTGAGCTAGGCTACTTTCATTTACTGACTGGTGTGAGCGTGCGTTCCCCATTTCGGATACGTCTCTCATCTCGCGGAGAGAATTGAAAGACGTATTTAGTTTCCCTGGTTCTGTCTATTATTTCCTCGTCGACTGACGAAAGTCGGGGATACCGGTGAGTCCCTTGTGCGATGAAGCATTCTGTTGTGACACTCGAAGGTTTGTTCTTGCCGAGATGACCCTTTGTCCCTCCTGTCCTGAACATCGTCCTGGAAGGTTACTCGATTCCTTCCGTCCCTTGAGTCTTGATGAGCGTTGAAGCTCTTCCCTGATCCACTCTTGGTTGCCTGGGCATAGCTATAACCCCTTCGAGATCCATTCTGATTCCTGGGGTGTCCTTCCTCGTAGGTAAAATCACGCACTCGGTTCAACCATCGAGACCACTCGGCTGAGTTCATTTTAGGTTCCCAATCATCTGACCTCCTTTCCTCTGGTTCCTGTCCAGCCTTGTTCTTCGTTGAGCTACCTCCCCTTCTTGGACTGTTTCCAGGGTTGGTCCTGTCAGTCGACGACTGACTCCGGTTAGATGGAGGGTTTACGTGGTCCCTATAAGTCGTCTCGTGTTGTCCTAACCTGGGGCTCTTTTGGTCTTTTGTGGTCGCGGTTGAGGGGGTTTTCGTTTCCCCTCGTCAGATCCTTTCATCATTTCAGACTCCTTCGAGGTTTCCAGTTTGACCCGGTCGGTCGACGGCCAGTTTTCTTTCGGTGGAAAACTCCTTTGGTGCTTGTAGGTCGTTTCGTGCTCTCCTGACCTTCGATTTCTTTGATCCTGCATTCGTACACTCGGGGGTGGCTTTCGTTTCTCCTCCTCTGATCTTTGCCTACTTTAAACCTTTGGCAGATCACTTCCCTGTCTAGAGTTGGTCCCTAAATTGCTTCTGTCCGCCGACGACTTGTTCCAGCTTGTGGAAAGGTTTTCCCGATCCCCAGAGGGTGGCTCTGAACGTCTTGGGGTAGGAGGGGGTGTGATGGGTTGAGCCATTGTAGGTAGGTTATTTTACAAAGCACCGGCGACTTCAACTATAGGAGAGTTTTCTCCGTTTGACATAAACTATGTCGCCTAACCTCGTATAAATGTCTTAAACCGACTACTCGCAAAAGAAGCGAACTAACTCCGAAAAAAAAAAGAAATTGAAACTGGAGATCTATATCTAAATGCCTAAGTCCCCAAAAGCTCAGTACCAAATAACCAAGAGAATAAACGACTTATAAGTCCTGGAAAATTATTTAAAAATTGTGTCAAATATGAAACCAGTAATTAAAACTCCCCAGATAAGTCGCTCCTACAATGGAACTCGTCTTCGACCACAAATTTTGTTGGAAGGAACACGAAAATCAATCCACACACATTGGATTGTTAAACCCGAAAATTCCTCGTTATTTATATTTATTCCGCACTGAAACAATAAGCTCGCTGAAAAACTAACAACCTATATTCCTGTATAACCTATCTAGTTATTTATATTTTATTCCGCCCTGAAAAACCATATATTCGTTGAAAATAAAAATCACCACCTATATACCTATATAACCTATCTAGTTATTTATATTTTATTCCGCCCTGAAAAACAATAAATTCGTTAAAAATAAAAATCACAACTGTCGGCCAAGTTTAAACTAGCTAATGGGTCCTAAAAAATTTTAAACTTCCTAACTCTCAAAGATCCATGTTAGAGATTCCATTTTGTTCGTCTGATAAAATTAAAAACTAAAAAATGAGCTTCTTTTACATTCATCCTCTGATTTCTTCAAGTTTTGTGATGTTCCTGCCTTCTTGTTTTATGCAGTTTTGAAATGCAAAACCAAACTTTAGCAACTTTCATATAGCACTTTTCTGTAACTGAGACAGGAAACAGTCTAAACCTCTGAAAATGGCTCAATAATGAGCCGAAACGCGAAGGGTTAAGAATAATCCAGTTGTCTCATAGTGAAAGCCTCTTAATTTTTCCTTAATCATGTCATATCTAGACGTTATGACGTTTAGAAATAATACTCTTTATATTATCTTAGATACAACTCTCGGTACTGCAACAGATCTGTAATTAAGAAAACTCATTGGATTACTATCCTTGTATAACAAAATAATTTTACCTAATTTAAGGCTGTCTGGATATTGCCCCACTTGTACCGACAGATTAATTATATGTGATTAATTATATGTGGTAGTGGTTCAGATATAAATTTGGCTAATGCGTTAATAACTTTTCTCACAAGGTACAATATATATATATATATATATATATATATATATATATATATATATATATATATATATATATATATATATATATATATATATATATATATATATATATATATATATATATATATATATATATATATATATATATATATATTCACAGAACATTCTATGAACATGAGACTAGGACAGATGCTGTCATACTAATAAGGTTCTTATAATATTATTTATAATATTCCTAGGAGCTCCCAGTATGTTCCGAAAATGTTCCACGAACATTAGATGAGTATTCTAAAAATGTTCATACATATACTCATGGGAACATTGCGTTTAAAAAAAGATATATACAGGGAGTTTCGCACAAGAACCGACACAGAGCAGGGGCATGTAGGGGAATTTACAATATGGTGATTTAAGGCAACTTACCCCTATACTAAGATACATCCCTGAGAAGTTAGGCCTTCAAAGTGGGGTTTTAAACTTCGAAAAAAAAATCAATATCTCAGTAATACTTCAACTTAGAAAAACCAAATTTAGTACCCGTTTTGGGTGTACCAAGAGCATTAACCGTTGGTGAGTAAAGTTTAATTGAAGCATTTCAAAGGGTTGAATAGTGGTGATGCACCCATAAAATGTGACAGAATGTTTTAACCTATTGGTGGATCTAAAAAATTATTACTTCATTTTATGGGGAAGTAAATAATAAAACTTTTTTACTCTTGTTATTTTTCAAAAAACTTTTGTTTTCAAGAAAAACTCGAATAACTAAAGACACATATATTATCAATGTTACTTAAAATTCAATAGATGCCTATGATATTATAATGCTAAAGAAGTTCTATAACTTATCGATAGCATTTTTTTTTCTGTTGTTTGAGTTGTTTGTTTTCTAATAAATTATACTTATTCACACTTTTTTCCTGATTGTCAAATTTGAGCTTGCCACGCTTATTTTTGCAACAAATAATTGTGATGCAACGCCAGCTGGAAGGTAAATAACCCTCAAGGCTCTATACATACAATTCCCTCAAGGTCCGCGCGCTAGGAGTGGTGTCAACGTGCGACCGCTATGTGTGACGTTGCATGCCAAGCAGCTCTAGTGGAGATGGGGTGAGTCTAAGGATCAAATAAAATAAAATAATAATAATAGCCTATTAGCCAACCACCAATCTCAATTAATTTCGGAGGGGCGCCACTGACCAAAGCGCCCTGGCCAGAAGGTTCCAGGTGGTACGAAGGCACACACGCAGACACAACCGCAATTTTGAAGCACAACACTACAAATCAACCCAGGTCTTCACCTTTACCTGAAGGTAGCACGCTTGGGGACCTAAAAATTATCAAGCAATAACCAAATGAGCAAAAGTCAATACTAGTGAAAACAACAATTGGTACCTTTATTAACAACAACCAAATTCTGTACAATATATATCGCAGACCAGATGGTCGCTAATAGATATATCACAACGCTCTAACTATATAGTTGAAAATATGTACACCTATATATATATATATATATATATATATATATATATATATATATATATATATATATATATATATATATATATATATATATATATATACAACATATGAAAAACGCTGTGGGCGTCAGTGGGATATAACACGTTAGTTATTTAATTAAACACAACAATAAAATCATATGTACACAAATATATCTATATAAAAAAAAAACTCGGGACGCAGCAAGTGCGTTATGGTAGTGAATTTTTATTAAATGCTTCAAATTTAAATAACTCAATTTTCTATAAACTTAGAGAGTTTAATTTCAATACGTAGTAAGGTTTTTCCTAAGGCAAGATATCCACAAAATTTCATTAAAATAACTTTGTAATTTTCGGAGAAAAAAATTTTTTTCGAAAGAAAATTTAAAATTTGAATAACTCAATTTTCTCTAAACTTAGAAAGTTGAATTTTGGTACGTAGTAAGGTTGAGGCAACATATATAGTACATTTCATTAAAACAGCTTTGTTACTTTCGGAGAAAAAAATTTTTTTCGAAAGAAAACTCAAAATTTTTCCGGAAAACCCCGTCTGATTTTTCTGGATAACGAACTCATCCAAGCCATTAATAAAAGACAGGCACTTGCCAAGTTTCATCGAAATCGGTTAATTATTTTTTGAGTTATCATATATATATATATATATATATATATATATATATATATATATATATATATATATATATATATATATATATATATATATATATATATATATATATATATATATATATATATATATATATATTTATATCATATCAATCGTTTCCACCTCCTTGGCGACTCTTCCATGCCCTATTACTGCTCCTTCTCCGCACCAGTTTCCTGCGTCTCGCATTCTAAGATGCGACGCCATCGCCTCCCTCCTGACACAGATGGGAAGCGGTGGCAGCATCAACAGGACCTCTAGTGCAGCTGAGGGTGTCGTCCTCATAGCGCCTGTGATATCCAGCATTGCCAGCCTTTGGAGTTTGGCCAGCTTCCTGCTGGTAGTTTGGTTCACACCCCACTACCAGACCAACGCCTCATAGAGGATTCTCGGCCTGACGATCGCAGTGTAGACCCAGTGAAGGATCCGAGGATTAACTCCCCAGGTCCTCCCTATCACTCGACGCAGCTGCCAGAGGGTGGCTACTCCCCTCCTTACAACCCGTTCTATTTGCGACCCCCATGTTAGTTTGGAGTCCAGGATCACCGCCAGGTATTTGACCTCCCGCCCTAAAGCTAAAGGTTTTCCAAACATCACGGGCGCCCTAAACCCCTCTACCTTCCTCTTCTTGGTAAATAGGATCATCTCCGTCTTCGCCGGGTTTACGGAGAGTCCCAGCTCACCACACCACCTTTCGATTATGCTACAGGCAGCTTGCATGCACTCACAGACGACGCCGAGCAATTTGCTGGTGACTAAGACCAGCCCATCATCAGCGTACGCCTGGGCGTAGAAGCCGTTCTCGGAGAGCCGCTCCAAGAGGCCGTCCATGACCAGACACCATAGATGGGGCGAAAGAGCAGTCGCCCGTCGCCCCGACGTCCAGCCCCCGGCCCCCCAAGGTCAGCAAAGCTCTCCTGTCCTCCAGCATGCTCGCCACCCAGCTTATTAGCGATCTCGGCGTTCCCCTATCCTGTAGGGCGGTACAAACCGTATCCGTCTTTGCCTTATCAAAGGCCCCCTCCACATCGAAGAACACTGCTAATGTGCTCTCCCCGTAGTCTAGGGCCCTTTCCACCTTCCGCGTCACAGCGTGGAGCGCCGTCTCCGTCGATTTCCCCCGCTGGTACGCGTGCTGACCTTTGTGGAAGGGATGATCCTTGAGGATTCCTCCCAACATAAACCTATCTACTAACTTTTCTAATGCCTTAAGCAGGAATGATGTAAGGCTGATTAGCCTGTACGCCTTGGCCAGCGTGTAGTCCTCCCTTCCCGGCTTGGGAATGACGACCCCGCTAACCCGGCGCCAGGCCTTGGGGACGTAGCCCTACGCCAGGCTGGCCCGGAATACCTCCCTTATTTTTCCCTGCTTCTCTGCCGAACGCCCGGGGGGGCGCCGTAGGGGTAGAGCTTTTTGGCCCCTCCCCCACACTTCGACCCTCGCCTGGTGCCGTCGGCAGGACAATCTCTTTCACTTTCTTACCTCTCGCCTCACGGTGCCATCGTCGCACCTGCCGCCAAGACGCCCGATCCGGCAGCTTCCCAGCCTTAACTATTCCTGAGGGTTCACTCGGCTCGGAAGCAGCCCGGCCGGTCGCAGAGGCGAAGGGGATTTGCGGCGGCCGCCCGTCTTGCGGGGCCGCCGCTGCCGAAGCAGGCTGCGCCTCTGAAGGGCCAACGCCCCTCTGACGAGGCTGCTGCCTCAGCTCCTCCCACTCTCGCCTCCTTTTCTGGGCTCTCCACTTCCTATTTCTTCCTCTCTTCCGCTTCCTTCGCGACTCCTCATCTTCGGCCCCTCCCATGGACACGTCCATGGGCCGGACTCGCAGCCGCCGAAGTTCGCCCCCCGTCGTTCCCCTTGGCAGCAGCGTCCCTGACGGACCCGTACGGGTCCACCCCGGACACCCCGCCGGGAGAGCGGAGGAGTGTTTGTTCCAGTTCACTGCTGGAACTGCTTGGAGAGACAGGGATCTCTACCTTCGGCCTCCTCGCTTATTTTTGGCACGTTACCTTCTTTATATTTTTTCGCCTCCATGGTTGCTAGAAAATTTAGTGTGGTGGTGTGCTTATGGTTTGGTGAGCGTATAGATACGGGAGATCACCCCACCGCCCCCCGGCGCTTAATCCATGATGCGACATGATTCCGTTCAGAGCGGCTCTGCGGCCACGCCGTGGCAACCCGAAACGTTCAGCTAACCCCCTGTTCCGGAGCTACCCGGTGCTGCTGACACGACCGAGCATTTTTCGAATGGATGATAGGGCAGCCCCCTACACCGGCCAAGGCAATGGTGGGCCCTTGTACTGTCCAGGTGTGCCGGACCTGGTTTGCACAGCGCTGCCAGTCCAGAGCAGACTCCGCTCGGAGTACCTCCTCGGAGTCCGCTCCGAAGGCCGAGAAGCCCCCAACTCGATCTATGTGTGTCGTGTCTGTGTTTGCATGCGTGTGTATGGCGTGTGTGAGAAGGAGTGAGACTTTAGTAGACCATCGGCCCTGGGCGTTATTCCCATTGCCGACAGTCGCGCCAGGGGTGGCAAGTGGAGCCAGCCTCTAGGAGTCCAGTAGCTAAGTCACGCGTCGATCAATCAAGAGAACGACCAGCGCACGACCAGACTAAGGGACCACACTCCCCATCGTTGGTGTCAACTACAGGAGATGATTTAAAAATGGTTTGTTTACTGTGTAAGTTTTAGTTCTTGTTTTAGTTGCTTCTCTGCTCTGGATATATGTTTGCAATTACACACTGTTCTCCGTCTTCACGTCACATTATTATTTTTAATGAATTATGTTAGAATATAATCTTATAAAACATCGGCACAAACCATTCATGTTGACATTTAGTTCCATTTACATCTATCGACCATCTTGCCATTTGCCATCTTCCCTTCTCGGCGGCATGGACATACGTTCTATGCCTAAAGAAGGGATTGCCTAAATATACAATTTTCGGATGTGTTCAACACAGAACAGGTAACAATCAAGTATGCAAAATAGTTAATATTAGATTTCTCACCACTATACCGTAATCATCATCTATATTTTTCATTAAATTTTAAAGATATAATATAAGCGCATTCAGAGCGAATATTCGGAATAATAATCTATTCAAATATTCTCAGTGTTTTGATGAAGAATTTTCTTAGGATGTGATTGAATGGATGTACTCAGAATATTCAAGATTGAATTTTGAAATTCCATAAATGTTATTAGAACACTCCGAAACAAATATTCTGAAAAAAGAATATCCTCACATTGTGAGAACATTCTGAGAATATCTTGTGCTGTATTTGAAGTGCCTCAAGACTATTCCAAGCAGACAAATCCAAACCAGGAGACTTGGTTGGCAACTTGTAGGTTCTGTAAGTTATTCCATTGAGTCGCTCGCCAAACCAGCAGATCAAATTCCAGCTAAACTGGACTTCATAGTTCCATTTGACGTGGACATAAGTGATTGCCAAGCATGGTACATACACAGTGAAAGGCTGACAAACAACTCATATGTATGGTATAGAGAGGGATCTAAACAAATGGAGGGAACAGGACTGTGAATAGGGGGGAACTAACCTTAGACTCACTAAGTCCCTAGGAAATACTTCTGCCGTGTTCCAAGCAGAAATGCTTGCTATAAATCACTGTACACAGCAGTCCTTACAAAGAAGATTTAGAAATAAAGAGATCTGCATCCTCTCAGACAGTCAGGTAGTACTAAAGACTCTAAAATATTTCACAATCGAGTCTAAACTGACCTGGGACTACAAAAAATCCTTTAAGCATCTGGCTATAAAAACAAAGTAACTTTGATGTAGGTACCAGGGCATCAAGGCATTGAAAGAAATACGGGAGCAGATATCGTTGCAAAAAGGCAGCTACAACAGCATTCTATGGTCCAGCGCCTTATTGTGAACTAACAAAAAGCCATGTAAGATATGAACTCGGTACTTGGGAGAGAAACCAATTGCTGTCATACTGGAGGAATACGCAAAGCTAAGGCAACACGGTGCATCATATCAACATAGGAGTCTGCACTGTTTCTTGAATTGAACAGATGCGACTTAACAATAATCACAGGACACTCCTCCGTAAGGCATAACCTTATGAAGCAGCAGAAACAACAGAACACTTGCTATGCGACCGCATGGCTAAGTTCTACAAAAGACTCAAATACCTTGGAGGGGTGACATTAACACTTCAGAAAATAGCTAAAATAGCCCCCAAAAAAATATTAGTCTATATGAAAAGTCTGAATATTTTGGGCAACTATCAGAAAAAACAGCCATGTACAAAAGACCCATCGGGGTCGCAGCGCAATTTAATCTACAATCTAATTAAACGTTTGTATTCACATTTACGTTCTTTATAGATTTCAGAAAGTTTAATCTACAATCTAATTAAACGTTTGTATTCACATTTACGTTCTTTACAGAATTCAGAAAGTTCTTTATCGTCTTTTAGTTTACATAATAAAGATAGATGTTTTAAGTCACTGGCCATTTTTTTAATATCCTCATTTACTCAAAATTTGGTGGCATATTTGGAGATATTCCTTGACTGCATCAGTAAAAGAAGAGTAACTATTACATTATAGTGCAAATAAAAGAAATAAATTCATTATTACGTGAATCGGTGACTTTCAAGCAATATCCTGAAACATGTAAATTTTTATTTCTAAACGTAGGTTCCGTAAGGTAATTCTATTATTTGTGACGTCACATGTGTGAGCGTTATAACGTCATCAATTATTTTTTAAGTAGAAAAATTGGTCATGCGATATCTTTCTTGAAAGACCTTTTAATTGTTTATCCAATCTTATAAATAAATTTAAGTAATGAAATTTAAATAGTGTCAAACAATATTCTTGAATTTACAACCAAATTTGCAGTGAATTTTCAAATTGATTAGCTTCAGTTATAATACAGTGAGAAAGACTAGCAGTAAACTCTTCTCGAACTTTAATTACAAATAATTTATGTTTGGAAATAGCCGATTCAGTTGGAGGAGCATATCGTCATAGCATATTTTTTATGCGTAGCGAGTGTGATATATATATATATATATATATATATATATATATATTTGTGTCTATGCGGAAGTAGCTGGACCTTTCTCTCTTGGGATTTATATATGTTTATAGGGAAGTAGCTGGACATTTCAGTCATAAAAATTTATATGTCCAAAAGGAAGTAGCTGGACCTAACCTCACAGTGTTGGCGCACTTTTTAGTAGGATATATAAAAGTTTTCTGGTTAGTTTTATGTTGTACGCTTAAACAGGTAGCATTACGGTTTTAAGGTCTGCGTGCTAGTATACAAAGATGATATGTTTTAATTAATACATTATTTATTCTCTTTACCTTGACAGTTTTACAGTGAAGCACTTCGTGAATAATATTAAAATTATAAAAAGTGACTAAAAATTATTTTTAAATTATTTGCCTACATAAATTATCACACCGGTGTGGTAAAGCAGAAAAGTGATAAAAGACAAATTTTGTGTTGTAATTTTTTACCAGTTATTTTAAATTAAATAAATTGTGTATAAAAATGTATTTATGACAGTCTTGTCTAAAAACACACGTGTTTTATCTCAAAATGTAATACATTGAGTTTTTAGAAAACAAAATTATTGTTATTAGATATCTGGATCTGAATACATTGCATGTGATCTGTTTTCATAATGGAAGTAACATAATTCAAACTCTTAACAAAACTATGATGACCAAAGCTTTTGCATAAGTTACATATGAAACACAATTCTTGTGTTATGGTTTGAATTGAACGTGAGAAATCAGTGAAAACAGTTGTCGTAAATAAATAGAAAATGCAGAAAAAGTGGAGAACTCAGGAATTTAGTAGAAGAAAATTTGTACAAAGTAGGCAAATTTGTAAAATGTAATATAAATAGTCATTGATGTATTTTTATGTTATTTTTTTGTAATATAGCTAAAAAGAAATATTTATCATATTGTCTGTCTTTTTTCGTGCTACTAGAAATGTAAAATTTTAGAGACTGGGGAGTTCGTTTGTTTAACACTGGACAATTTTCAATCAGAAGTTCACATTCAGCTATCGAGGGGTTGCTTCCGTCCTTTAAATGTCTTCTAATGGTCGCCTTAACTGCTTCTCTTTGAGGAAAACTCCATCTTGGTCGTGCTGCTGTGAAACAATAATCATAGAAATTAGCTTTGTACAATGGGTGAAGATTGTAACCTGTGATGAGCACTGATAAGTACAATTTGGAGAACCCAATTCATCACAATACAGTTTTTTGACCCGACGATCGTTTCGCTAACAAAGTTAGCGTCATTAAGGGGATGAATAAACTTAGTTTACTCAAATTTTAAAAATTAAAAAAAATAATTTAAGGAAGACGCAGAAATTGAAGACATTATTCCTTTACCTAGAGGAAAACAGTAGCATATTGTTTATGCTAAGCTTATAGCTAAGTGCAACAGTGATATAGTGTATACTGCGGAAGCTACTTTTAACGGCTGTTTCATAATCATTGTTTATTGTTAACTTTAAATACTTGATATTTAAATTTCCGTACAGGTTAACGAAAATGCAGCAAACAAAAGGCTTTTCCTTTGCCTAAAGAATAACCATGTTATATGTTATACTTTCTAAATTTTATCGAATTATTGATCTATTGATGTAATTGTTTTCAATTTTTGATCATTTTAAATGTTTTACCTTAGAATATAAATTTTTGCAAATAAAATTTTATGCACCCCATAAAATCCCATCTAACAGGGGAGGAGTCATCCGACACGATAATATGTATTTTATAATACAAAATGCAACGATGACACTTCCCACACATTACATTATAGTCTCGGCTCCCATAATGCCTTTTTGTAGGGTGTCTTGGTTCCGAGATAATAAATATATGTACTTACATTATTTAACTGTTATAGTAGCCTCATAATAAACGTTTAGTTAACGCACATCGTCTAGTGGGCAGTATCCAACCCCCTTGCTCCGTAATTGCTTAAGAAACCCTTTAAGAAAATTCGGACATAAAATGTTTTCTAACCACAAGGTCATTTGATTAATGAGTACACCAACAAAGCATATTGTAGGCTCTGTCTAAAGAAAGTACTGGTAATTTAAAACTTACAACTATTTAGTCTGCCTAAGAAATGAAATTTATAAATCGACATGGTGTCTAAATTAATAAGTCAGTCAAAGTGATCCTGGACTATTTTCAGTAATTATAGTAGATGTTGGGGCGTAACGTACTTAAAGGGTTAATCTTTTTTTTTTAATTTTTCAACAACACCCCACGAGGGCTTACAGCCTAAATACTATCTTGCCGTGGGTGTCGAGAAGGGGGAAAGAGGCAACTTGTTAATTCTGGACTTGAAGGTTTGGAGGTTCTGAGGAGAAGGAAAAACATGTGCCGTCAAGGAATTCCACAACTTGGAAGGCCTCGGGACAAAAGAACGGGCATAACAAGATGTTCTATGTCTGGTGACCTGGACAGTAAAACGGTGCATTCGCTCTGTTCTTGGTAGATCTGTTGGGGGCAGCAGGTGGAGGAACTATGGAAGAAAGCTCATCTGAGCAGTGCCCGTGCAGATATCTTTAAAAGAGAACGAGGTCACCAACGGCACGTCGGTGGGCAAGGAATGGCAGCTTTTGGTGATGGTAGTATCACCTATGAGACGTATAGCTCTCTTCTGAATGGAGTCCAGAATAGCGAGTGTAAAAGCGGCAGCGGCACCCCAGATCTGGGAGCAGTATTCGAGGTTTGGCCTTATTTGTAAAGTATATAAGGTATAGAGATTATCTGGTGAAAAGTATTTGCGAGCCCGGACGAGGAAACCTAATTTCTTAGCAGCCACTTCTGCAGTTGATGTGACATGTTGGTGCCAATTGAGATTTCGATCCACAGATATGCCAACAAGTGTAAAGGTCTCATTACTTTGAATAACTTGGTTGTTCATTGTGATGGGTCTAGGGCTGCTGCATCTCTTATGGGATAGAAAGCAAGACTGAGATTTGGTGGAGTTGAATTGTACTAGATTTCTACTTCCCCAGTATAATATTTTTTGAAGATCCATAGAGGCAGAACCCTCCATGAGTCTGCGTTCCTCATCTAATTGAGCTAAAGAGACAGGCTTAGAATATTGTATATTTGAGAGGAGGGTGCTGTCGTCCGCGTAACTGTGAACTGGGTTAGATGTGCTAGAGAGGAGGTCATTGATGTGGAGAAGAAACAAAGTAGGGGCTCAAGCTGAACCTTGAGTGACTTCTGCATTAATTGGATACAGTTTAGGGGAATGGCCATCCACGACAACAGAAATGCTCCTGTTGGAGAGGAAATTTGCTGTCCAGGTACAGAGTTTTGGTGGTAGGCCATAGACCGGAGGTTTATTAAGCAGCGCTGCGTGGCAAACCTGGTCGAATGCTTTGGATATGTCTAGAGCGACAATCTGGCATTCACCGTGTAGTTTCATAGACTTGTTCCAAGAATGGGTGACAAAGGCAAGGAGGTCGGCAGTTGATCTGCGCTGACGGAATCCATACTGCCTGTCGTGGATTAGACTGTTTTTCAAGAAATTTTAGTAATTCGGTGTTTGTATACTTTTCCATCACTTTAGAGACGACTGAAACGAGAGAAATAGGCTAGGAAGCGCTTTGGATGCTTTCTTGGGGACGGATTGTACTCGAGCAGTTTTGCAGCTACTAGGGAATATGCCTCTATTGTAAGATGTCTAAAACAGATAGGTCAGGACAGGAGCAAGTTCTGGTGCGCATCTTTTGAGAACAATTGCTGGGATCTCGTCAAGACCAGAGGCTTTCCTGGTATTAAGAGAAGAGAGCATCTTTCGTACTTTTTTTGTTTTGTAATTTAGTATTTTGAATTAAAATTAATCCAACTCCTTCCTTTTTTAGAAGATAACACAAAAACGTAATTCGAAAATAGGACAAGGTGTATAATGACTGTTGTTTTATAAACTTACGAGATCTACTTTTAGTGTTATAGAGTTATATATTTTAGATTATTGTATCCAATTGTTGCAAAAGATATTTTACAATTATTATCAAAAAGCCTGAGTGATCCAGTGGTAGAAAAGTATGCCTCTGGATCCAAGGGCACTGGGTTCGATTTCCAGGGTTCCCCATTCATTTTTTCAGCCCCTACTGTAAAATTATCATTTAGTTGGAGCAGGTTGAATTTCTGCAGGTTCCGATTCACTGAGGAGTCGTGAAGTCGTTAGTCCCGTGTACCGTGCGAGGTTGGGCACGCTGAATATCTCTACCCTCCTTATAGAAAAAACGGGGTTCGGCCAAATTTAAAGGAAAGTGAGTTGAAAGTGCTACCTGTCGTCGGTGATTGGCCATAGTCGCAGAAATACGTCGCCGTTGAGGAAAAGACAAAAAAGATAAACAATTATCAGCATTATTACTGCCATATTACACAATGCATGTTGGTAACTTAGAATACAATCAGTTAATCAAATACACCTTTTTCAAATGCGCGAACACGTCAATTAGTGGTTTTTAAACTGTGATCTTTCTTTAATAATATGAAGTTGTCCCAAATTTGAGATATGACGTCGATAATTTGTTTAACCGACAATCCTACTGTTTTGTTGGCTATTTCTAAAGTACATGTCGAGTTATGCTAAACCACCAAGTTTATATTCCTTCCCACAAAAATATACATTATATTATTTTAAAAACAGAAATAAAAAATAGATAACCTAAATCAATTTTCTTTAATACATGCTTAGGTTGTTGTCGATTGACTATTTGTTAGTAGTATAAACGGAATTGAAATTCGTTTTACAAATTTCTGGTTATCTTGGGAAAATAAGTCAACATTCATTTCTTATTCGTGCTACTAATTCCTTTAGATTTATAATAATAAATAAATAAAAATTTAAAATCTGCTGTTTTTTTTAAATTAATGTGTAGGTTAAACCTATTTAACAAAAACAAACTAGGATAGGATTTGAAAAAAATATCGATGAGGTCGTACCTTAAATTTGGCACACACTGTATGATATTTTTTTTATTTTTTTGAAAAGACCGCAACATAAAATGTCTATCGACATGTCTGCGAATTATTGGAAAAAGATAGCTGTATCTGATTAACTGAATTTATTCCATGTTTTAAAATCGCGCTATATGTATATAGCTGTCAAAAAATTATACTGGCAGGTTTAGGCAAACAATGTACATATTTTTTATTATAAATAAAAAGTCGTAAGGGTAGAAATAGTAGCATTGGTAAGTAAATAACTTAAAAGCTTTATTTCCTGGAAAGCCGCTGCATTTTAAGATTCACATAGTTGCATTTGCATCATGTTCGATGCAGCAGAGATAATACATGTTTGCTGAATATAACTGGGATAAAGTTTGCGTGAAGTCATCCATAAATTCCGAGCCATAGATTTACACGTAGGGTCAGCAGAAAGCGGGATGGATCGTCGCGATCACAATATCAGTGAAGCGGATTCAATGTATAATAACTCATGCAAATTATTTTTTGTCACTTTTTGCAAAAGTGAAAAAAATACATATGAAGATCGAAATAGCTATTACCACGTTTATTTTTTCGCATTTGCAGTAGATGTACCAAAATCACAAAAACGAAGATCGCGATAGCAATTAAGACGTTTCCGAAATATGAATTAATTTTTGATATTTGCAGTAGATGTGCCAAAATCATATAAACACAAAATGACTACCAAGGCCCTAGTGTATAATAAGATTGCAAATTATATTTTGTCACCCTTTGCAAAAGTGAGAAAAATGCATTTGAAGATCGGGATAACTATTAAGAAGTTTCGATAATATGAATTATTTTTTGATATTTGCAGTAGATGAGCCAAAATCATAAAAACCAAAAATGATTACCAAGGCCCTAGTGTATAATAAGATATGCAAATTGTTTTTTGTCACCTTTTGAAAAAGTGAGAAAAATGCATATGGAGATCGGGATAGCAATTAAGACGTTTCCGAAATATGAATTATTTTTTAATATTTGCAGTAGATGTGCCAAAATCATAAAAACAAAAAATGATTACCAAGGCCCTAGTGTATAATGAGATATGCAAATTATTTTTTGTCACCCTTTGCAAAACTGATAAAAATGCATATAAAAATCGGGATAGCTATTAAGACGTTTTCCCAATATGTATTATTTTTTCGCATTGGCAGTTAATGTGCCAAAATCACAAAAACAAAAAATTATTACTAAGGCCCTTATGTATGAAAAACTATGCAAATTATTTTTTGTCACCTTTTGCAAAAGTGAAAAAAACGCATAAGAAATTCGAGATAGCAATTAAAACGTTTCCGAAATATGTCATATTTTTTTATATTTGCAGTAAATGTGCCAAAATCATAAAAACACAAAATGATTACCAAGGCGCTAGTGTATAATAAGAGATGCAAACTATTTTTTGTCACCTTTTGCAAAAGTGAGAAAAATGCATATGAAAATCGGGATAGCAATTAAGACGTTTCCGAAATATGAATTATTTTTTGATATTTGCAGTAGATGTGCCAAAATTATAAAAACAAAAAATGATTACCATGGCCTTAGTGTATAATAAGATATGCAAATTTTTTTTGTCGCTTTTTGCAAAAGTGAGAAAAATGCATATGAAAATTGGGATAGCAATTACGACGTTTTCCAAATATGTACTATTTTTTCGCATTTGCAGTTAATGTGCCAAACAAAAAATATCACTAAGGGCCTGACGCATAAAAGCTCATGCAAAATTTTCTGTCACCCTTTGGAAATATTAAAAAAATGCATTTGAACACCGGGATAGTTACTACCACGTTTTTCATTTCAACACTAATGATTCTGTGATACTTACTGTTAATGTGGTAAAATCACAAAACCAAAAATCATTACCAAGGCCCTATTATGTAATACTACACCAAATTTATTTTTTTGTCACCCTTTGCAAAAGTAAGAAAAAAAAGAATTTAAACATCGGGATAGCAGTTAAGACGTTTTCCAAGAATGTATTTTTTTTCAGTCAATGTGCCACATGAAAGGCAACGGGAAACCACCTTATTTTAACCTATCGTTGCGACTACTAAGCGACTTTGCCTTCAGTCAGTGAGTGAGTGATACAGATTATTTTTTTTGGAAAAATGATGAATTTAAATAAATTTAATAAACATGTTGTGTATACAAAGAAACTACCCCAATCTCGTTATAAGAATATGTTTATTATAAAAATTTGCTATAAATTAGGTTTAAAGTGCAACTTATGTTTAGTGGCAAAAATCTTTGTTACATAGCATAAGAAGACTGTTTCTTATGCTGTACTGCATACTTGAACAATGCAACATAAAAATTATGAGAATCTAATTAATGTTAGTCACTCTAGTATAGCAGTTAGTGGCTGGTAATATTCAAATATTAAACCTAGCATTTTTTCTCAAATATTATGTATTTGTATATAAAAGCGTCGCATAGATAAAGAACGTTTGGGCTTTGATATACCGCTTTTACGACGTTGATCCCAGAAAGTTTTACAGCTCTGTTTCTGTATCCTCCTTTTGTAAATTTCAAAGCTTTTACCTGACCTGTCAAACATATGTTTAGAAAAAATTGAAAAGTAACTGTAGCACAGCATAATCAATCAATTATTATGCTGTGACTATATATTAGATTTTAGCGCGTTAAAAAATCTGCAACTTTAAAAATAGGAATAGAATCATATTCAGTTTATTCTAAAACTGTCCGAGTTGAGAGTTGTGTATGCTGTAGTATTATACACTAGGGTTTTGGTGATATTTTTGTGATTTTATGGTTTTAAATGTAAATATTAAAAAAAAAAAAGATTCCTGTTTAAAAAATTGCAAATGTCAAAAAATAATACATATTGCGGAATTGTGTCAATTGCTATCCGGATCTGTTTATGCATTTTTTTTACTTTTGCAAAGGGTGACAAAAAATCATTTGCATATCTTATTATACACTAGAGCCTTGGAAGTCGTTTTTGGTGTTTATGATTTTGACACATGCGAAAAAATAATACATATTTGGAAAACGTCTTAATTGCTATCCCGATTTTCATATGAATTTTTTTCACTTTTTCAAAAGGTGACAAAAAATAATTTGAATATCTTATTATACACTAAGACCTTGGCAATCATTTTTTGTTTTTATGATTTTGGCACATCTACTTTTTTTTTAATGTCAACAACACACCACGAGGGCTTACAGTCTAAATACTATCGTACCGTGGGTGTTGACAAGGAGGAAAGAGGCAGCTTGTTAATTCTGGACTTGAAGGTTTGGAGGTTCGGAGGAGAAGGAAAAACATGTGCCGGTAAGGAATTCCACAACTTGGAAGTCCTCGGGACAAAAGAGCGGGCATAACAAGATGTTCTATGTCTGGTGACCTGGACAGTAAAAGGGTACATTCGCTCTGTTCCCCTGGTAGATCTGTTGGGGGCAGCAGGTGGGGGAACTATGGAGGAAAGCTCCTCTGAGCAGTGCCCGTGCAGATATCTATAAAAGAGACCAACGGCACGTCGGTGGGCAAGGGATGGCAGCCTTTGGGTGAGGGTAGGGTCACCGATGAGACGTATAGCTCTCTTTTGAATGGAGTCCAGGATAGCGAGTGTAGAAGCGGCAGCGGCACCCCAGATGTGGGAGCAGTATTCTAGGTTTGGCCTTATTTGTGAAGTATATAAGGTATATAAATTAGCTGGTGAAAAGTATTTGCGAGACCGGAAGAGGAAACCTAATTTCTTAGCAGCCGCTTCTGCAATTGATGTGACATGTTGGTGCCAATTAAGATTTCGATCCACAGAAATGCCAACAAGAGAAAAGGACTCATTACTTTGAATAACTTGGTTGTTCATTGTGATGGGTCTAGGGCTGGTGTATCTCTTGTGAGAAAGAAAGCAAGACTTAGTTTTGGTGGGGTTGAATTGTACAAGATTTCTACTTCCCCAGTCTAATATTTTTTGGAGATCCACGGAGACAGAACCCTCCATGAGTCTGCAAATATCAAAAAATAATTCATATTTCGGAAACGTCTTAATTGCTATCCCGATCTTCATATGCATTTTTTCGCTTTTGAAAAAGGTGACAAAAAATAATTTGCATGGTTTTTCATACATAAGGGCTTAAGTAAAATTTTTTTGTTTTTGTGATTTTGGCAAATGCGATAAAAGAATAAATATTTGGAAAACGTCTTAATTGCTATCCCGATCTTCATATGCATTTTTCTCACTTGTGTAAAGGGTGACAAAAATAATTTGCGTATCTTATTATACACTAGGGCCTTGGTAATCATTTTTGTTTTGTTTTTATGACTTTGGCACATCTACTGCAAATATCAAAAAATAATTCATATTTCGGAAAGGTCTTAATTGCTATCCCGATCTTCATATGCATTTTTCTCACTTTTGCAAAGGGTGACAAAATATAATTTGCAATCTTATTATACACTAGGGCCTTGGTAATCATTTTGTGTTTTTATGATTTTGGCACAGCTACTGCAAATATCAAAAAATAATTCATATTTTGTCTCTTCCCAAACATTATTTTTACAAACCACCTGTAGATTTTTTGCTATATTACATGAATAATAACTTATGAAATAATCATTTTTAATCCAGAAATTCGTAAAAAATATCCTGACGATATTATTATTAAATATTAAAAAGTCTTAAGTAACCTCATGCTTTTTGCGGTCCTAGTGCACATAAAATTCACTAAAACATGTAAATATTTAAATAGAATTAATATTTTGAGCATTTGGCAACACCGCACAGGCGCAGTAATTTTTACTTTTAATGTTCTCATGAAATAGGTCCAGCCAATAACGCATGTACATATTAATACCAGCATGTTAATAGCTGGACGTCCAGCTATTGCACGGTTGGTCCAGCTATTATACACTTGGTATACGAAATGGTCCAGCTACTTCCGCATAGGCATAAGTATATATATATATATATATATATATATATATATATATATATATATATATATATATATATATATATATATATATATATATATATATTGTAATATCCCCAAAGCTTATCGAATTTTTACAAACAAAAGCAACAAAACAAAAGGCAACTAATATGGCAACATAGCATGATATTGTGTAATACCTAATTGAAACATATTTTATTTTAAAGAAAATGCATCTTAGTCTGTCTTGCATTGTTGACCAATATGTAATTGAATACCTGACTCCATTAAATTACTACAGGTGACCTGAAATATATTCACTTACCTTACTTTAAAGGCCTCTACATTTGCTTACTAAGGATGACTAATTTTCTGGGCTACCAGGATGGCTACCAGGATGGATTAAGGCGTGAAAATCTAGGGTTAGGACCAGGTTGTGCTTGTTCAGACTATGGGTTGGAACATTGTGAGAGAAACGCTTTAATTCGCAAACACTTAATTTATTTAACAAAGTTTCCCATTTGACCAATACAGTGAAACGGACATGAAAGCACAGACATCTAGGCGCCCTATTGCTACGAGAAATCACACGGCTGGGCCTAATATTACACATATGGGGAATGCACTAGCATAAAAATTTGGATCGCTTGGAGGGGTGATGACCTGGTGTGGATCAAGGTCTCCGATGTCACTCTCAGTTCCCACAGTGGTGTAGAATTAAAGATTGGTATTTTCATTTCAATATTCATTATTTAGATTTTATTGGTTTCATCGTTCACATTTCAGTTTTGGTTTGTCTTTGCTTTATTATCGTGGGACTGATTGAGCAACACCGCAGAACAGGACACCACACCCGGGCATATACTTAAGGCTAACCGACTCCTCCCTCTACGTCTCTCATGTGGCCATTGGTCACTAGGAAATGACGCATTGCGCATTTGGGTTGCCTTTTCCACTTCCATGGTGCCACAGTTAAGATTTTTCGCGAGCCCTTTCTTGGGCTATAGCCTCACTGGAGCTCTTAGGTTTTCGGAGGTTTGGCAGGTCAAGAAGTAGAAAGTTCACCCAAATACCGCTTGACAAGTATTTTGTTTTGGACCTGTAGGCTCTAGGAGGCGCAAGGGGAAGGTATTGTTGTAATTCAGGCCAGATCACTGTTGACTGACTAAGCGGAGACGGTAACAAACCTACTACTACCTCGCCCAATATTTTGACGTGTATCGCAAGCCTTTCAACTAATTACTGACCTTCAGGTTGCCCTCTCGTTTCAGTCATGCAAAATTGTGATAAATCGCGAAGTCCTTCATAGACTATGCCTCACTGGAGGTCTTAAATGTTCGGATAGTGGCACTTCGTGAAACAAGGCTTCACCTGAATGTCATTCTAGACACGAGGAGAATAATTACACACGTTTGTCAAAACATAGGGGAAAGTACTTCATTTATTCTATATCCCTTTGCTTTATTTTCCGAACCGTCCAGTGCACACCACATATTCTCAATTTCAAGTTTTAGTTTAATACAAAGGGGGAGCCAAGATGTATGTTTCAGGTACAAAACAATTTCATCAGGTAACATATAAAATAATGAGATTCCTAACTTCAGGTTTTAGTTTCAAAGTGCATTAAAAGTGTGCCACATATTTTTGACTTCAAGTTTCAGTTTCAATATCACACAGAGATGGAATTACATACCTTCAGTTATAAGTTTCGGGTTTAAAATTACCTCATGTAGAGCTAGATATTGCTGGTTTCCCGATTCAGGTTCAAAATTGTATTTTGTAAGACTAGATACTGTTGATTTCAAATTTCAGATTTAAATTATTTTATATAGAGCTACGGAACTCTCGTTTTCAAGTTTCAGATTCAAAATTATATTCTAAAGAGCTGCATACTTTTGGTTTCCAGATTCAAACTTAATTCACATTATAATAAGATACATACTTCTGGTTTCATAATTCAGATTTAAACCACATCATAAAGAGCTACATGTTCCTGGCTTCATGATTCAGATTTAAATTATATTATAAAGAGCTACTTCATTCTGGTTTCACGATTCAGATTCAAATTATATTATAAAGAGCTACTTCATTCTGGTTTCACGATTCAGATTTAAATTATATTATCAAGAGCAACGTACTTCTGGTTTCACAATTCTGATTTAAATTATATTATAAAGAGCTACATGTTTCTGGTTTCACAATTCAGATTTAAATATATTATAAAGAGCTACTTAATTCTGGTTTCACGATTCAGATTCAAATATATTATAAAGAGCTACTTAATTCTGGTTTCACGGTTCAGATTTAAATTATATTATAAAGAGCTACATAATTCTGGTTTCATGATTCAGATTTAAATTATATTATAAAGAGCTACAGAATTCTGGTTTTACGATTTAGATTTAAATTATATTACAAAGAGCTACATAATTCTGGTTTTACGATTCAGATTTAAATTATATTGTAAAACTACATAACTCTGGTTTCACGATGCAGATTTAAGTTATATTATAAAAAGCTACATAATTCTGGTTTTACGATTCAGATTTAAATTATATTATCAAGAGCAACTTACTTCTGGTTTCACAATTCAGATTTAAATTATATTATCAAAAGGAACGTACTTCTGGTTTCACAATTCAGATTTAAATTACATTATAAAGAGTTACATAATTCTGGTTTTACGATTCAGATTTAAGTTATATTATAAAGAGCTACGTAATTCTGGTTTCACGATTCAGATTTAAATTATATTATAAAGAGCTACAGAATTCTGGTCTCACGATTCAGATTCAAATTATACTATAAAGAGCTACATAATTCTGGTTTCACGATTCAGATTTAAATTATATTATAAAGTGCTACATAATTCTGGTTTCACGATTCAGATTTAAATTATATTATACAGAGCTACATAATTCTGGTTTCACGATTCAGATTCAAATTATATTCTAAGGAGCTACTCAATTCTGGTTTTACGATTTAGATCTGAATTATATTATAAGGAGATACATAATTCTGGTTTCACGATTCAGATTTAAATTATATTATAAAGAGCTACATACTTCTGGTTTCACGATTCAGATTTAAACTATATTATAAAGAGCTACATAATTCTGGTTTCACGATTCAGATTTAAATTTTATTACAAAGAGCTACATAATTCTGGTTTCACGATTCAGATTTAAATTATATTATAAGGAGCTACATAATTCTGGCTTCACGATTCAGATTTAAATTATACTATAAAGAGCTACATGATTCTGGTTTCACGATTCAAATTTAAATTCCATTAGGTGTGAACAAGATATTTGTTTTCAAATGCAAAGTAATTTCATTAAATACGGCATGAGCTAGTAACGTTTCTGATTTCAAGTTTCAGTTCACCTATCAGGAAATTTGGCAACTCTTCAGATGCGGAAGTAATTTATCTGAATGACATACAAACAAAGTAAATTGCAGGCTTAAAGTTTCAGTTTGAATATATCAGATTTTGTGACATTTACCGGCACAAATAATTTCTCGACATAATGTAAACAAATAAGTTTCCAAATTTCAAGTGTAGTTTAAATATATTAAATTTGGCAACGTCTCAATGCTCGAGTAATTCCTCTATGCTATACGCAAACAAATCAAAATTCGAGACTTTAAGTTTTAGTCTGAATATGTTAAATTTGGCAACATCTGAACGCACAAGTAATTTTTCTACATACTGTACAAACAAATAACAGTCCAGATTTCAAGTTTCAGTTCAATTTATACAATTTGAATGCACAAATAATTTCTACATATAATATGCAACCAACACAAATACTAGGTTTCAAGTTTAGTTTAAATATATTAAATTTGGCAACGTCTCAATGCTCGAGTAATTCCTCCACACTATAAGCAAACAAACTAAAATTCCAGACTTCAAGTTTTAGTCTGAGTATGTTAAATTTGGCAACATCTGAACCCACAAATAATTTTTCTACATGATTAGCAAACAAATAACCGTCCAGATTTCAGGTTTCAGTTTAATTTATATAATTTAACTGCACAAATAATTTCTACATATAATATGCAACCAGCTAAAATACTAGGTTTCAAGTTTAGTTTAAATACATTAAATTTGGCAACGTCTTTAGATGTAGAGATAATTTCTTTACCTAACAAGCAGATAAAATTCCAGATTTCAAGTTATAATTTAATCATATTAAATTTGGAAACATTCAAATGCACAACTAACCTTATTAAAAACGTATAGCAAATAAAACTCCTGATTTCATGTCTGGTGATATTTTTGAGTGCACAATTAGTTTCATGAACTAATATACCAACAAATAGAATTTCAGGCTTTAAGTTTCATTCAAATATATCAAATTTGGCAACTCTAAACACACAAATAATTTTTCTCAAACTAATAAAATTCCCGATTTCGAGTTTAGTTTAAATCTACTAAATTGGGCAACATTCAAATGCACGAATAATTTCGCTTTGATAATATACAAATCAACAAAATCTCAGCTCTCAAGTTTTAGTTTAAATACAGCGAACTTGGCAACTTTTAATGCACAAATAAAAATAACTAAAATATTAGGGGTCAAGTTTAGTCTAAATACGCCGATTTCGGTAACAAAAAAATAATATCTGTACATTATATGTTCACAATTAAAACGCTAGGTTTCAAGCTTAGTTTACATATGGCATATTTGGCAACATTTAGATGCAAAAGATACTTTCTATACATGATATATAAGTAAATAAAATGCTAGCTTTCAAGTTTAGACTAAATATAACAAACTTGGCAACATTTAATGCACAAATAAATTTATTCAAATAATATGCAGGCAAATAAACTTACAGGGTTCAAGTTTCCGTTTAAATATATTAAATTGGGCAAACAATTTAGGGACACCGATAGCATATGTCATTTTCAAGGTACACTCACCGTTTGATGTTACATCTCGTCCCAACAGGCTGGCTGCAGCAGGACCTCCAAGCGGGGACGGCGGCTCGACTCTTGTGTAGTGCGAATCGCGTTAACAATACCAGCAGAGGTCCCCTACTTCGACACTCTCGCTCGAATTTTATTCATGGCGCTAGTGTTTACCATAGGCTTTCTCCGCGAGTACGCTATGGAAAAGACCTATAGAATTCCCGCACTATGACCAGCTGACTTCAGACGCGGTTATAGGAAACCCACAGTGTTCAACACAGCATAAATCTGCCAGAATTCATCGTTGCGATAGTATGCTGTGCCTCGTCACCACAGGGTTCCACAAGTCTCTTAAAGAACATTAAGTTCGAAGACCGCTTTGCAGAAGAGCTAACTCTGAGATATCGATGAAAATCGTCCCCTATGTCCCAATCGTACGTAGTTTTATATGAAGTCGCTCCGCCCAAACGTGAGAACAACAAAATTCCAGGCCTAGTCACTAGCGTTTAAAATATACCAGCTATGTACATAATTATCGACTTTATTAGTGCCTACGTGATCTGCAGCATGTCACTCTAGTCTTTTATAAAAAACTCTCTGACTACATTTTAGTATACCCTCTTTTAAGTAAAATCTAATACGTTCCCACACATGAGACTAGACACACTTATAATTAGTTATGTTCTAATGACAAAAACCTTTTAAAAATGCTTCAACTGAGCTCTTCATTCCCTTTCAAGGACTATAATTTGTTACAAGTGATCTCAATGTGCGACCTATATCTCGACCTTTGGCTGCACAGCGTGTGAAAATCTTTTAACGTGGTTCGTTTTTATCGTCTCAAATGACATATTGAAACTTCTAGATCTATCCGATCGAAACCTTCCTTATGCATCGTTTTTACCGTTACCTAATATTAATTGTATACAGGGCATAACAAACACAAAAATACAATCCTTATCTGGCATTTCACTTGTCGTATGAGAGTTATTTAATAAACATTAAAAGGCCAATAAAATGACTAATTGCTGACGGGTCCGAAAGAAAATAATATGCTAATATACCAGGATATTTCAATATATATATATATATATATATATATATATATATATATATATATATATATATATATATATATATATATATATATATATATATGGGTGTGTGTGTGTGTATTTTAACTGAAGCTAATCAATTTGAACATTCACTGCAAATTTGGTTGTAAATTCAAGAATATTGTTTGACACTAATTTAAATTTCGTTACTTACATTTTTTTATAAGATTGGATAAACAATAAAAATAATATGCCGATTTTAATAAAATTTAGTGAGTACATTCCTTTTGCAAGTGGCTTAGCTATGTTCGTTATCCAGGAAAATGGGACTAGTTGTTCCGGAGAAATGTGTATCTCCGGAAATAACAAAACTATGGCAACCAAGTTTAGTAAGCACGTTTAGTTTAATAGTTTTGCTTCTTAAAACGTCAAAGTCGCGATGAAAACGACAAAACTGGCACTTCAAAAAGACCCTTTCTCTGAGGCTTTGGCAGTAGTTTCAGTTATAGAGTTGATGGTTTAATAGTCTATAATTTTTAGCCAATGTTCGTAGAAAAAAATATGTAACGAGACTGCGCTTTTTAAATTTTGAAAAGATTTCTTCAAAAAAGCGCGAACTAGGCGCGATTCTACGGTAAAGTTTAATATATCCATTATTATACAAGATACGAGAAACAATTAAAAACGTTAATTGTAGGTTGTCTAGAGCTGCATCTTGTAAAATTAGTTTGACAATCACACAGGTGGCCCATAAGTCGTTAATGATACAAATTTTCTTCTTTTTTTTTAATGGAACACCCCAAATATTATTGCATTTTTGCATTTTCCATCGAATTAAAATGCATGCTTGTAAGGAAACAAAATTGATATAGCTCATCGTTTTTGAGTTATTTCAATTGTTCCAACTTTTCACGATTTTTGTATATATCAAAAATTGTGATACGGCGTTTTTACCAATAGATAGCGGAGTCCCATGAAAATGACGAATTCAGAGAGGCTTTCGGTTATATTATTCGTCGAAAAAATCGAGATTCCGTATACAGGGCGCTCTTAAATAGTGGCCGAATTTGAAGAAATTCAAACTACCGCAACTCAACTTTCTCAAATGGAGCAGTCTGTATTTGGTGTTTCAGAAGTGAAGGCCATGCCCCCTGTTTCAACATTTGTATAACACTCCCTATTCCTAAAGACTCTAGGTGTGGAAATATTTACATTTATAATCGCATACCATAATTCATGTAGGAATCAGTTTTACTTTTTTTTCTTTAGTTTTTTATTCAATTCTAATAACCAATAAAATTATGCGATTATTTAGCGAATTTTGGAAGAAAAATATAAAAATAACTTTTAAATGAATTTGGGTACAAAAAAGATGAGAAATAATTCGTTTGGTAGGATTATCTATGTTTACATTTTCACTATACGTACGTAGTTGATAAATCGTTTTAACAAATGTCAAATGAAACTTCAAAGTGACAAACCTAAATAACAGTCTTTTTTAACAGCTTGTGACATTGAAATATGAGTATTTTCCGCTTATATTTTTCTTTACATCCACTGATTCACATTTCCGGAAACTGTAAAATAAAGTATATTTTTTACATTTTCCTATTATTAATTTTAATTACAGATTAGATGTATGATAATTTGAATTCTATGTGTTTTTTTAATTTTCGTGTAAAAAATATTTAATCAGTTTTCACAACAATTTTATAGTGTTTCCTTAGAAATTATGTTTATCAGATGTTTGTGAAATGTTGGTAATCAATAATAAATGTTTAATCAGTTATTGTAAAAAAATGTTTGGTATTTTCGTGAAAACAAATTTTGGTAAAAAATATAATTTTCATGTATACATTACTTAAGCCAAGTTTTTTAGAAAAAATAGAGAATTTACGCGAAAGAAATTGTTTGCAAATTTTTATGCACCATTTCCTTTTGTCGAAAAGCTCTTCGTGAATAATTATATCTTGGCAGGTGTGTAAATAGCTTGAAGAGGTTCGTTGGCCAGGAAAATTGGACCAGTATATTTTCGGAAAATTTTTGAACTTCAAACAATAAATAAATATTTTGCTGAAATATCATTTTTAGTATATAGGTTATACTTTTAACCAATTTGGATGCCTTCCATTAAAAAAAGGAACATATTTGCATTCAAAACATTTTTATGAAAATTCGCTACCATAACGCACTTGTTGGTTCCAGACTTTTTTTGTAAGCGGAAAAAAATAACAAAAATAATTGAGTAAAATTTAATGTGAATCACTTGTAGGTACTTATATGGTGTTTTGTAACAATGGAAAATAATTCTATTCTTTATGTGTTGTTTTAGCCCCAGTTGGTTCTACAATTAAGTTAGACTTCCGTGATTACTTTGATCTGGAAGACAGTGTGGACTGTAAGAATGACTTCCTGGAAGTTAGGGATGGAGCTCATGGATACAACAATATCCTCTCCGGTCCGTTCTGCGGCACGGAATTTCCACCGGTCCTTAGTTCTACTGACAGATTTCTCTGGCTTTATTTCAAATCAGATGAAACAATAGAAGGCAAAGGTTTCAAAGGCGTTTATGAGTTTGTTCCGAGGCCACCGGATGGTATGTATTAAACTACAGTGTATCTACCTTTCTCACATTCCAATTCAAACACAGAAAATAGCGATTTACCTATTTAGTATCTGTTTTGGTAAACAATGAAGTTTGCAACGTTTGATTTAAACTGCTTTGTAGAGTTTGAAAGCTAATTTGATGTTTCGTAAGCGGCGGTTAACTTTTCTTTAAAATAAATAGGACCATTTTAAAATTTATTTTAATCAGATCTTTTTTTCTTAATGTCGTTTCACAAGCAACGTACTGTTAGCACCTTCATTTTTAATTATTAGATAATATAGATATGCAATTTAAAAACCATGTTTTACAAAACGCTATTAAAATACTTAAAGGGTCTTTAAGTCTTCCACATCGTACACCTAAAAAAAAGGTAGTTTGCACAAATGTAATAAATTTTACATTATTGTTATTTTTTGTATTATATTAACAAATATCATTGAGTTATTATTTTGTAGTATTAGTCTACTTAAATAAATGGAGGGATATATTGGGATTATTTATGTTCAGATATCAAAATACCGTGGATGACGTCGATGCGTAATAATATTTGGTTTGACACTGTAAACAAGGGCATTGTCATCTTCCATGTAAAGATACCTATGTAGAGCATTGTCAAAAGCCTGGAGGGCTTATTCAATTTTCAAATAAAAACCTTCAAAATATATAATTTAAATTTTGATTATTTGTCTGGTTGTAACATAGTTTGCAACGAAAAAACAGGCGACCGAAATGATACTGGCGTGGGATATATATATATATATATATATATATATATATATATATATATATATATATATATATATATATATATATATATATATATATTGAACTTGTAATATGCCAAAAGTTTAAATTTTAAAGATAAATGTGAATTTTTTAAATACTTATAAAAATATGACCTAAGTGTCAAAATATACCAGATCGGATCAATCGAAAATGCCGAGCGTAACTTGAAGCGGTATATGACATTTAAAATCAATGTGTTTGGCAATAAAGAATGCTTTGATATTAATTATTTGGCGTTTCAGACGCAAAATAATTGATAGCTCTCTTGGAATTTAGCTTAGACAAAGTAAAGACGTTTAAGTAGCGTCATCCCCACAAAATATTGAATTTTTCAGGTAGTTAAGTAAAAATGTAACGGCGAAATCTTCGTTGAAGGTCAATGAACTGTAAACAAGTAATATTTAATGGATTTGTGGTGAAAATTTATATAAAATATATCAATAAGAAGTGAAAAAACTTACGTACCTCATCGTTGCCAAGGTGACAAATATTGTATTGTAACCGGCGGTTTTTCGTCAGACCTTATAGGGTCAAAGAATATACTTACAAAAACCCCTTGTTACTAATTAATTTATTTATTACAGAAGAAAATACCAGGATGAATATTTCTTAAACAATCTCTATAATGACTAATAAGTACCACTTCTCTCCTACCCTATTCCTTACCTTAAATAACCCACTAATAATTTACAATTTACTAAAATACAATTATTCTTATCGACCACTTATGACGCCTTATTACCGCCAGGGAAATGTAAATAAGAAAAACAAAGGCTAGATCTCACCCAGTCTCCTCTTAGGATCAGCAGTCTCTCTTCCCTATACTCGGCACTTATTCTAACACCAAAACACAGAGATTTTACCGGAAGGGGACCACTGCTATTATGAACACTGTCCCAAACTTAATAAAATCTTCCGTTTAATAATTTTTACTCGTGGACGCCAATCCAAGTATTTCTGTCTATGTCGCATTTCCACTGGCCCAGTTTCTTTCAACTTAACTTGCTAATATGCTGCGTTGTCGTTTTTAATTTCCAGCTGCATATCGAAACTATTGTTTATAATTGGCATACTATATTTTAAATATAAAACATTTATTAGCGAATTTTCAAAAGGAAAATTTCGCTTTCTCTAAACTGATTCTGATTAAAGTTAAACACTGCACATGATGCTCATTTACATCTGTCACCGACCAAAGGAGATTTTTTTTCCATAAGAAAAAAAATCTCACACGAATTAAGAGAGAAAAAAAACGACAGCGCCTTAATCTACGTTGACCCACGCTCAACTCGCAAACCAAACTACTAGGTTACCTCCAACTCATCTCCTAATCTACCTACATCCTACCTAACTACACTATATTCTAGGAACACTTCTGTCACTAAACTTTGCCGATATCTTCAGGGTGAGGTCGTTGCTCTGACACTGGGGCTGCTGGCTGGTGTCTGGTGGACATCTTAGGTAGTCTTTTGCCCTGCGGTATCTCTAACAGTCCAGCTTGGTACCGTATCTCGGGCTGTACCCGTTTCCATTACAGAATACAACTGCGGCGCGCTCGAACCGATTGTCAAGGACCTGCAGTCGGCCGGAAGTAGCGACTCCTGTCCGGTGGGTACCTCAACCTGCTCGCTTTGTGATGCCGAATTTCCGGTGGACTTGGTACGAACTTTGTTGTGAGTCTCATGTTTGTGCATGACCCAGAACGTTAGAGTGTTCCATACACTGGCCAGTAAGACTAGCCCACAACCGATTGTCTTATACAACTGAAGCGCGTTCACGATTACTCCGACCACATATTTGAGTCCCTTAAAGATGATATAGAATCCAATGAGGCCACTAATGAAGGTTCCCAGGTCGCTGAACCAACCATACAGTTGCTTAATGGTGGTCTTGGCTAGTGTCTTGATTTCTTGAGGGTCAAAAAAATTAAGGGTCGAGTACCCCTGTGAGCTGGTATCCAAGCCCGCCATGCGTCGGGCCAGTATATTTTCTACAGCTCTACGTTCACTACCGAACGTGAGTGTCTTTTGAGCCTGTTCGATTTCTTCCCTGGTGTAAAGTCCATTCGCTCCTACTGGCTGAATTGGCGCAAAATTTAGTTCGGGATCTGCTTCTACTTGAAGAATTTTCGGTTCACCATGTACCACAGGTTGGGGATTTAAAGCTACCCAATGGTTTTCAATGAAGTACAGTGGAGGGGCTATTCCATCGCAATCAATTTCTTCTGCATGAGTCTGTAATATCCTTGTAACAGGGGCCACGTATAGTGACTTATTCCCTAAATTGACTGGTAATTCCTTGAAACATCGATCAGTTCTTCGTAGACTGACCTTCTTCGGGACACACTGAATAATATATAAAACTTCGCCTAAAACTCTTCCCACTTTGCCTTCGCCTTGGATGATTTGAGCCACTGCATCTGGGACGATAGGCGCTAACAGCAGCCTGTTCCTTAAAATCTCTCTTCTTGTGGTGCATATTCTCTGAACCATATTTACAAATAGTTGGTCTATATCTCGCTTAAAAGATTGCTCAACGTACAGGAACTTACTATTCACATAGGACACCAAGTCTGTGTTCTGTGCTACTAAACTCATTTGAGCCTTGATGGATTTTCCTTCTTCTCCTAAGACCACAGCAAGCTTGGGATGTTCTGTTTGCCACGCCACGCGGTGACACAAAAGAGTCATTTTAACCAGTGTGAGAGCAAAGGTTTTATCTTGACTCTCCACCACTATATACACCTGTTGATTCTTCACATCCTTCACTTTTCTGGCGGAACCCTCATACAACAGACTCAGCCCCTCGTCGCATCGAGTGACAACCGGTAGGTGCCATACTGCCTCACCTATTAAGCTATCAAAACAGTAACCCTCTAGGTAGGGACAGGTCACTCCTGTCTGCAAATGGATCTGGTTATCTTCCAGACGAACATAATCGGTTAGAGTTATGTCTACTGATGCGATGACGGTCACGCCATGCCATGTTTTTCCATTTTCTACATATGTTGCCCCTGTACAACCACCATCTATGGTTACGGTACCTACTAGGGTCAAGGATGCGTGAGTGGTGCCATTTTTGACTAAGGCACCAATCACTTGATTGAACAGCTTTATGGTGCCAAATCTGTGCGTATCGCGGCACTCCTGGCCACCTAGTTTTACTATCTCGGTCGAAATGCCCCCATCCACCAGTGAACTATGGGAATGCATTCCACAATACGAGATAATGCGCGTCATCTCAATTAGACACGTATATATCTTTTGCCTCTGGATCTCGTTTCTTTGGAAGACTTTAGCCTCGGTGTTTTCCACTTCATAATCTTCTTGACCTCTTGGACACTCTGCCACCTCTCGAACTGATACTGCGGTAATGTTGGCTTTCGGATCGTTGCAGTCGTAAGCGATGAAAGTCTCTGCTTGGCGACATACCACAAGGATGCACATTGTTCTTAGGAGACCGCACTCGCGAAACATGCCTGCTAAACTCTAGTCCGTTAAGGCAATACTCTGGATCACTAAGTCTATATTAGTTTGCACTTCAAAATTATCCTGGATTATAGCTACTTTTTCTAAGTTTGTCTTTGGATTCGATATGTTTAACTGTCTTTAGGTTACCGGCACCGTATTTGTCCGCAGCTTACAGTTTATTCGTGCTAGCGCTGTTAGAGATTCGATGAGCAGGACAGTTGCTTTTCTTCAAGCTCACTCAGTTTTACACACTTTTCTCTTTTGTTTTTTTTTCCTTTTTTTTTTGCACTCGCGAAGCTATTTGGTTCCTACCAGATAAGAAAAAATTAAATGAGCCGGAGGTAACGCTCATGTTTTATTTTACATTTTCCCTCAATAACCTATATGCTAACCAGTTACAATGACTTAGAGAGAGAAAGAGAGAGAGAGAGAACAAAGAAAGGCTCAGATTTAAGGCATTCAACCTCCTGACGCCTACCAAAACATTCTCATAAGATATAATATTTGTTTAACATAGGTGCGGGATGCGCTAGGAAAGTTTTCTCTTCCTTCGTTCTCAAAATGTTATACATTTCCCTAAAAAGAAAAAAAATTGACGACTAAAAATTTTGTCTGGTTGTGAAACCTTTTAAGCTCCAGACGGTTTCAAAATGTATATAGAGGGCTGGAATCAGATGGTTCCCAACCTTTACCTCTGTTTCTCCCTAAAGTGCAGCTGGCCATCTTTTAAATCGCCTCTGGGCAGCTGGTTTACGTCTGGGGCGGGAAAGCTGAAAAAACAATAATAGGTTGTGGAAGCCTAGTAGGTATATACATATTTCTCCGCTATGCTGTGAGAGTAATACTATATCCATTTAAATTCTCCCTCTAAGATCATCCTTGTACTATCTTACTACCTCATGAAAACACTAAGTGTAACCAAACCAAAACATGATTTCCACAAGGGAAGAAAAAAACAAAAATTCATCACTATTAGTTCATAGTACCGTCCCAGCATAATAATCAAACTATGCTGTGATCCACTGCTAGCTCACGGTAGAAGGGCACACTCAATGTCCTTCTCTCATATATCTGCCCGAAACCTACTTATCCCTTTCCTTTTTAACGACTTAAGTTTTGTACTAGCTAACGGGAGAAGGGCGCACTCAATGTCCCTCTCACAGACATCTACCCTAGACTATCTGTGCGCTGCCCGATCCTTAAACAACTTTGTCATTCTGGGCTCTGCCCATACCGCTGTATGGGTTTACGTTCCCGCTGGCTTCGTCTATATTGAAAATAATCCAGTCTTTCTGGAGCCTGACGAGTTCTCGCTTGAGGTTGAGGGTGACTCTCCCTTGACATGTCTTCAATGTCGTCTGGTGGGCACGATATTCTCTCCAGTGACCTTTCACGGGATTCTGGACTGGCATCAAATGTTACTGCGCTCCTACCTAGCAAACGAGAAGATCTCCTAGTTAAGGCGATATCTGGGCTCTGCCGGGCGCTTTGAGCTTGATTACCTATAGGCAGCGTTACTAGCGTATCCGGAACCGCAAAGGGTAGTAGGTTGGGTTGTCTAGCCGGCTCTCTATTTAGCTCGCCCTGTTCCCCGTCAAGTAAATTCGTGGGTTCTTCTCGGGTACCCCCAACTTTAGATTCTGGTTCTTCCCTTACTATATAAGGTTTCATGCGGTTGACATGCACCACTTGTTCCTTTCGGGAATGGGTCTTCCTTACTCCGTAGGTTACTGGACCAATAATGCGAACTATGCGGTAAGGACCCACCCATCTGGGGGATAATTTTCTTGAGCCTCCCGTCTCATTCGAGTCATTTCGGACAAACACTAAATCCCCCAGATTGAACTTTTTATCTCTCTTTCCCCTATTATAATGCTGATTCCTCGTAGTCACGGCCTTGTTTGTGTTTTCCACTACCTTATGGGCGACCTCTTCCATTCGAACCAATAGCTCCGTGACATAATCTTCTCCGCATCTTTTCCTATCCGGTCGAATAAACTCATCTATTGGGAGTACACATTCTCGCCCATAGAGCAAAAAATGCGGGTCGTAACCTGTAGTTGAATGGGTGGTAAGCCGGTAGGCTAGTAGAACATATGGTAAAACTTGATCCCAATTACGTTGAGATCTGTCGACGTAGTGTGCTAAGGCTTCCTTTAATGTGCGATGAAACCGTTCTACCTGGCCATTAGTCCCTGGAGCGTAGCTCGCCGTTTGCAGCTTCTCAATCCTCAACAACTTGCAGGTCTCTTTAAAAACATTTGACATGAAATTGGTACCTCGATCAGTTAGCAGCTGGGCTGGGCAACCATGTCGACAAACGATATGTTCGACGAACGCTCTGGCCACTGTTTCGGCTTTCGCATCCGCTAGGGGTATGGCCTCAGCATATTTGGTGAAGTAGTCCATAAATGTCAATATATATTTATTTCCTTCATACGTGGTTACCAAAGGGCCTACGATGTCCATCGATGTCAAGCTCCAGGGCTCTCTGACTGTATCAAATCTCTGCAGAGGCACTTTCTTGAAGTGCGGCGAGGTTTTACGTCGGCTGCAAGCAATACAACTTTCACAATACTTGTTCACGTCCCTAGTTAGGCTGGCCCAATAAAACCTTCGCCTAATACTATCCAGCGTGCGCTGTTTGCCTGCATGACCGGCCAGTGGGTTGTCGTGGAAATCCTTCAGTACCTTGTGTACGTAATTTTTTGGTAAAATTAACTTATCAAACCGATCCTTAGGATCTTGCTTATACAACACGCCTTCGGCGTCTTTATAATAGACGGCGGCCGTGTCCGCATCATTTCTATCCAGATTATTTAGAATCACCTGGCAAAGCTCATCTCTTTCTTGACTTTGTCTTAACTCGGTTTTATCCCACATAGGCTCGGCCAGGGTTTCCTCCCCCATTATTACACTGATCATGTGTGGGTGCTCTTTAGCGGCGCATACACACAATTGTACCCCTGAACCATAAAATATGAAATTGAGCATGTCCTGAAATTTTCCGGCAGCCGCCATATCCGGGTCCAATTGACTGAGGTTTAACTGTGTTATTTTGTCCTCTGTACATTTCTCTCTGAGATTTTGTAAACATTCCCAAACCATTTCATTCGAGGGGTCCCCGAAATGAGCGTTTTTTGCTATCAAGCAATACACTATTCCCGATGCGTTCTTTAACCTGACAACCTCTCCCAGTGTAAATTGTTCATTACTTTTCCTCCATGAACCGAAATTATCCAGAATCCATCTATCTACGTGATTCCTAGTTTTTCCATCTTCGGTCACCCAATGCGCTATCGGTATCCCTTCCTTCATTTCCAAGATGTTACAGGCTATTTCCTGGATCTCAGCCTTGGGCAATGAAGTATGCGTCTTGCAGTACGTTTCAAACTCACCGTACGTTCCATCGACGTAGTAGTCCGTGGGATCATACTTTCTACTAAATATGTCTGCGTTGCAGTGTTTCTTTCCCTTTCGATATAGTACGTCAAAATCATATTCGGACAACAATAATGCCCATCTGACTAGTCGGCTGTTCGTAGCGTTGGTGACTCCTGTTTTAAGAATCCATCTTAATGGTCGGTGATCCGTAACCACCGTGAACCTAGTGTTATAAAGGTAACATCGGAACTGTTGTATGGCAAATATTACGGCCAGCAGTTCCTTCTCCGTTATGGAATAATTCATTTCTGCTTTCTTGAGTTTTCTGCTGGCGAAAGCAATGGGTTTTTCATCTCCTTCCCTGACTTGGCTTAGCACAGCTCCTAATCCAGTACCACTGGCGTCGGTGGCTAGGATAAAGGGTTGGGAAAAGTTTGGAAAGATCAGTAATGCTTCTGACGCTAGATCTGTTTTTAACGTATTGAACGCCTTTAGCACTTCATCGTCAATTTTAAAAGGAACTTCTTTCCTAGTAAGATTTACTAACGGTGCAGCTTTGGTGGCCAGGTCCTTGACAAACTTCCTGTAAAAATTTATAGCACCTAGAAATTGTCGGACACCCTTAACATTTTTCGGTATAGGCAAACTTCGAATCTCCTTTAGTTTTTCCGGGTCGGGTTGAATTCCCTCGGTGCACAAGATGTGTCCCAAATACTTGACTTTGGTGATTAGAAAATGACATTTTCTGGGTTTTAATTGTAGACCAGCCTCTCTCAGTCTCCCAAAAACCAGTCGTAAGCTAGCCAAATGTTTATCCTCCTCTCCGTAACTGAATATTATAATGTCATCTAAATATACCAGACAACTTATATTCAATAGGCCATGAAAAATAAAGTTGACATAACGCTGGAAATTAGCAGGCGCCTGTGAAATCCCGAACGGTAACCGCAAGTACTCATAGTGCCCTTCGTATGTACTAAACGCAGTATAGGGTATAGAAGTTTCCTCCATAGGTTTATGATGGTAGGCATCCGACACATCGAGCACCGAAAATTTCAAACTACCATCGGCATGAAAACTTTGCACCAAATCGGCAATATTCGACAAGGGATAGTAGCCCTTTTTCGTAACAGCATTTAATTCTCTATAGTCTATACACATTCTGATCTTCTTTTCGCCATTTGGCAACATTTTTGTAACTAACACAACTGGAAAAGACCAGGGGCTGGTAGACTGGCGAATCACGCCCGCTTTTAGTAGCCTTTCTATTTCGGTCTTTACGACCTCTCTTTGTTTGTAGGGGATCCTGTAGGGCCGTTTATAAATTGGAGTCGTTCCGGGTTCTAACTCTATTTTATGTTCAACCCCTCTAGCCATTTTGATGACATCTGTGTCTTTCCGGAACAGATCTGAATACTCCACAAGAAACGATTCCACTCGTTTCCGATTCGAACCACTCAGATGATCTAGGTCAAATTCTTCTAACCAATTTCTGCTCACAGAGTCGATTCTATTGACTTCTTGTTGCTCCCTTACTTCTTCAGAATATTCCTCTGTAGCTATTGCTCTCCCTGCCCTCTGTCCTTTTCTTAGGGTATAAGCAGCAGGTGCAAAATTCATTACCCTAACTGGTATACTCTCGTCAATATCGACCACTGTCCTTGCAGCATGTACGTAAGGGTGTCCTAAGTCAATCCCTTCAAAAGTCGCTACCGAACCAACTAAACTATTCTTCAGCCGTGCCTCTATCACTGCTTCACAGTACGGGGGGATTTCTACGTCATCTGTGACCATCACATCCACATTATCTGGTTCATTTCCTATACTGACCCTCTTCTGAGTCGGTGACGACGAAGGATCCTTATCTTGCGCCTTCACGTCCACGAAGGTTACTGCATTTAATGACTGTATATTGTCACTCTTACTTTCTTGGCTACCAACACTACTTTCATGCCCCATACTTGGCGGTTTTTCGTCAAACAGCCATTTTGGCTCTACGACTGTTTCATCTTGGGGTAAGGCCCTTGTAAACTCCCTAGGTCGTATAGGCTCCTCGTGGTAGTTGTCCTCGTCACCCTCACTTAGTTCACCGTACTCGATGACGTGGACACAAGCGTCCACGGGAGGCGGGACGTTATCTTTAACTTTCTGTGTTCGACGTTGGCGGTTGCGGCGGAGGGAAGAGTTCTTGGTAGCCAAATGGATTGTTTCCCCTACGTTTGGTAGGTCCTTCGCCCCTGGGTAAAGGGGGAAAGACTCATTTAGTTTCCCTGACAGCTTGGATTCGAGGCCTGTCTCTCTTGGTCTCCAGGCTGGAAATTTGCGGGAGGGTAGTCCTGGAAATCCTGAACTGCATCCGTATCAAGCTCTTTTCGATATCTAGGGGTTTTACCCTTTTCCGCTTTTTCCTTAATCCAAAACGTTTTACCCGCTGGGCCTGGAGATTGTCTTACAGAGGTGTTCTTGCTCGACTTGCCCTTGGTCGCGCTGGCGTGGAAACGTTTTTTCTTTCCACCCTGCAGCTGGTTTTGAGTTTCGCTTTGCCTCTGGCAAAATGTTTGCACCCTTTTTAACCAGTTTGACCAATCGCTAGATGTTGACTGCCGCTTCTTCTTCTTTTCACCCCCTGGGGGTCGGAAGGCAACCCTAATTTTAGGAGGCGGGTTCTGAAAAGCGTTTTCTGTGCCATGCTGTTGTGGGAACCTCTCTATGGGCCGGCTTTTCTGTCCCTCTTGCTGCCGAGGAAGCATTTTCTTCTGGTTAGCCGGTTGGGCTTCACCCGTTGAATTACGGTACGGCGGGGGTCGGGCTGTAGGTGGCAGACGTAACGGACCTCGCTTGCCTTGCTCTACGTAAGGTTCTCGCTTGCGGCGCCCTCATCGATTTTCCACCACGTGCCACTCATCCCTCGTAGTTGACAACTCTATGTTCTCTGACGTGTGAAAGCTACATTCTGACCTTCTATATAGGGGTATTTCCCAACCCCATGCACAAATTTTTGGCTCTTCCCTATAACTAATGACGAAGTGATGTTCGCACATTATGTCTCTGCCTAGCAGAACGTCTATATCTTGTAGCACTTCGTCTTCGCAAACTATCATCCTTACCTCTTTGTAAGGCTGACGACCGTTGGCCGACAAGGCCACTCTTGTTTCCCCTATCGCTCTGAGTTCATGACCGGATGCACTTATTAAGCTAAGATCGACTAGACCATCCTCGTCAATGTCGTCCTGGTCAATCAGGGACCGCTTTATCAAGCTCACTGAAGAACCTGAATCAACCAAGGTCCTAGGACTCGATTAACCTCCAACAGGCAGACTGAGAAAAACTCCCTTACCGAGACCGACTGAACGGTCGGCAGATACCTCTGTGCTAAAGTATTCTTGTTTCTACACTGACCGCAACCAGAAGTTGGCTTCCGTTTTGTACGCTCGGTGGATAGTGCTTCTATGTTGTCCACGCGCTCTATGCTCAGTTGTGTGAGCCGACCTGAGCGATTCCCACGTAAGGAATTTCTGGAACCACCCCGAGGGGATCGGGAAGCGCGGTTTGGGCAGTTCCTAGCCCAATGACCCGGCTTGCCACACGCGTAACAGACGGTCGCGATATTCCCTGGACATTCTTTGGCATTGTGACCTACCCTATCACAAAGCTGGCAAGAGACCTCTGCCTCGATAGCCACCACACGCTGCATTCGACTACTGGTAAATGAATCATTAAGCTCTTGCAACCGGGCCATCTGTTCAGCCTTGGCTAGGGTTAATTCCGGGTCCTGCATCAAAAGCAACCCTATTTTCTGCATTATGTCTCTCTTCAGACCCGTTTTGAATTGTGTTATCAACATCTCGGTGTTTTTCTTTTTTATTCCCGGAATTTCGTCAGATCTAGCCCCGTTCAGATCATACTCTAACAGTCGGGCGCCAAAATTTTTCAGCCTAGTCACAAACTCTAACACCGTCTCATTTGACTTTTGGTATACCCCTAGAAATTTCATTTGCAACTCCCCGGGCATAGAAATCGGTCTAAATCGGTCTATAAAACTTTGCTTAAATGCCACATAATCTAGAAGATCTAATTGTGGCTCAGCGTTATAGTAGTCCAATGCGGGACCAGTCAATTTATATTTGACCAGTTTCAACACCTCTGCTTGGGGCCAATTATCTAATTTGCTCCTTTTTTCTATTTCAAGAAACACTTTTTCCACATCTTGGCCTGTGATATCAGGCACAGTTGTGGCGATTATACCCCAGGAAAAGGCAGGTGTCGTAAGATACGACATGTTCGCTGCAGGGTTGGGAGAGGTGCCCGTGGCCCAGAAATCTCCCACTGGAGTACCTGCCTTAGGTATAGCACCGGTTGCACCAGGCTGCGGTTTTGGCGTGTATACACCAGCCGGAAGGCCGGTTAAATAGTCACCGCTGCCTGCAGCGTCGGTCTGTCCTGGATGTGGCATATTAAGTGAACCCCTTTTCCAGGCGCCCGAAACGTCTTTGATTATCGGAGGTGTTGACATACACTATTGGTCCCACCCCGTATACTAGATAGTTCAAAACTAAAGTAAGTTAAGTAACGAGAAGAATACTCTCGGTCAGAATAACCAACTCTACCTTAACAAACCAAATTTAAAAAAAGAAAAAAAAAATTAAAAAAAAAACGCCAACGATATTTACAACACGGTATTCGATCCACTGGTGAGCGAAGGCGTTCAAAAAAAAATGTTTTGAACTGCCTTAAGTTTGGACCAAGGAAGAAAATGTTGGTCGCCCCTCGTATACCCAATAACAGACTAATAGTACGCCTATTGAAGGTAAGACGATTTAATTTGATTTAATCTGGAATTGAATGTCGTTCACGCGCTAGAAAATATCTGTTGCCTAAGTGAATTCCTTATTCGATTTGGTTCATAATAATTGTTTTATATAAATTATTTTTATTTTATTCATTTGACGATCTGAAAAGTATTAAAAAAAATGGATGGAGATTTAAAATGCGGCGAAATACATATAGCTTAACAAGGGCACAAACATGTAAAAAAAAATAAGTTTAGATCATTAATAAAATATCAGAGAAAAATAATAAAATTAAACATTCATGCAAAACGGCTTTGCATTCGACGTGGCCTGCCTAGTTTGCTAAAAAAATAATCTCAACCCACAATTAAAATGAGTGATTGGCTCTTTTTCTTCTTTTATATATATATATATATATATATATATATATATATATATATATATATATATATATATATATATATATATATATATTCCACTCTCGAAAGGGCTGTGGGCTTCATAGGAAATTAAAATCCAACCCAGCTTTCACCAAATGTAACCGGCGGTTTTTCGTCAGACCTTATAGGGTCAAAGAATATACTTACAAAAACCCCTTGTTACTAATTAATTTATTTATTACAGAAGAAAATACCAGGATGAATATTTCTTAAACAATCTCTATAATGACTAATAAGTACCACTTCTCTCCTACCCTATTCCTTACCTTAAATAACCCACTAATAATTTACAATTTACTAAAATACAATTATTCTTATCGACCACTTATGACGCCTTATTACCGCCAGGGAAATGTAAATAAGAAAAACAAAGGCTAGATCTCACCCAGTCTCCTCTTAGGATCAGCAGTCTCTCTTCCCTATACTCGGCACTTATTCTAACACCAAAACACAGAGATTTTACCGGAAGGGGACCACTGCTATTATGAACACTGTCCCAAACTTAATAAAATCTTCCGTTTAATAATTTTTACTCGTGGACGCCAATCCAAGTATTTCTGTCTATGTCGCATTTCCACTGGCCCAGTTTCTTTCAACTTAACTTGCTAATATGCTCCGTTGTCGTTTTTAATTTCCAGCTGCATATCGAAACTATTGTTTATAATTGGCATACTATATTTTAAATATAAAACATTTATTAGCGAATTTTCAAAAGGAAAATTTCGCTTTCTCTAAACTGATTCTGATTAAAGTTAAACACTGCAAATGATGCTCATTTACAGTATAGATACGAGCGAAGTCATTGCTAAGGAGAAACTTTATACAAGAACATCACGAAAATCAAATTGGAATTCAGCAAGAACATCATTTCAACTCTTTATTATTATTGTGAAGCATAATCATAAAGACGTCAACAGGTTTGGCAACATAACGAAGACATCAGGTAACAAAAATTTATAATACTAAACAGTTCTGTGAACTTTAAGTGGTAAAAGTTTTTATTGAGTAAGAATTTGTAAAATTAATAAAATAATATTTAAAATGAGAGGCATCTATAAAACTCATTCAATTTTTATAACGTAAAAGTGTTAATAATTTGTTTGAATAAAATATATACAAAGGTTAGAGTATTATCGTCCATTTGAGTAACTTAAAATTCATAATATCATATTTTAGTTATAATTAAAAGATAAATTAATTAGGAGCAAACGAACCATAAATAAAAGCCCTGTGATTAAGATAGCAGCATACGTATACGAATGGCTAGTAAGCAAAGAAGGAAAACAGCAACAAGCGGCGTGCCAAGAGACAACGAAAATATTGAATTTTAAATGGAAAATAAACAAAAATATATTTTTAAAATAACTAGACGGTAAGATATGGGAATATAGAAGTATATATATATATATATATATATATATATATATATATATATATATATATATATATATATATATATATATATATATATATATATATATATATATATATAAACGAGCCATAGGCATAAGAATATGAAAATAACAAACCAGGTGCAGGGCAAGATAATAGAAAGAGCTCGAAGATGGCAAATATAGTAAAGAAAAAGGTTATGTTTTTTATTTTTATTTCTTTAACGTCGGACTATTTCCGTGACTATGGCCAATTACCGGCGCCAGGGAGCAGTTTAACCTCACTTTCCTAGTAATTTTGCCGAACCCCTGCTTTTCTGTAAGGATGGTAGGGATCATTAAGGTGCTCAACATCGCATTGACACGGGACTGATGCATTTACGCCCCCTCCAAAGGGCGAAACGTAAAGACATACAACTTGCTCAAATACAATGCCACAACCTCGGTTGATGTCAATTGTACAGTATGTACTGAAAAAGTGAGTAGTACCCTGTGATCGAACCCAGTACCCTTCGGTTCAGAGGCACACGTTCTTACCACTGAACCATCAAGGCTCTACTTTATAATTATGAAGTAACGAGGAAACAGACAAATGGTAAAAAAAGACGTGTTGAGTTTTATGAACAAGATATAGTGATTATTGAAAAAAATGGTGTATATGGTAAAAAAGGCAAGCAATTATGTAGGGAGGAAACTATTGAGAAAAATAATGTTGATAAAAATAGCATACCAGGAGTGTATGGAGTATGAAGAATAATGATATATATATATATATATATATATATATATATATATATATATATATATATATATATATATATATATATATATATATATATATATATATATATATATATATATATATATATATATATATATATATATATATATATATATATATATAATGTTAGTTGGATTCATTTCAATTATTTGTTAGTTATTGTGCTTAAGTTAAATTTACTGCGTATTATACTTGTCATTAAGCTTTACATAGCAAGTAAATAAAACCGAGTTTTTATCTTTCTGTGTTTTTTATTCAACTTATCACCACAATAAGCCATTAGCTGTAGCGGCCCGGATTGATGATACTGGCGGTCCGTAGTTTGGAGACCCCTGGTTTAGAAGATACTAATTTTTGAAATATCACTCATGCATTTCCCGAGAATTTTTAATGCTTGAGTTGGGCCTCACCAGCGTTCATTACAGGATAAAAATGTTGTTAAAGGTTTGCGTAGGTAATAAAAAACATATATATTAAGGTGCTCCAAAACATGTTGAACAAAATTTATACAATTGTATGGAAGTTGGTGGTGCTCAATTTGAACATATATTGTATTAAGTTTAATTCGCTGTTTTTTTTGGTTTGTTGATTTAATAGTATGATTGGTACTAATTATTTTCAACATTGACTTCAATACTATGCTAAGTTTTTAACTGAAACCATTTAGTTTTTCGGAAAATTCGTTAATGATATTTCGAAACTCCATATCTTCTAAACGAATACACCGAATTTCAAAAATAAAAAAGAAATGTATAGGGGTAGGTAGATATGGGGCATTCTAAGACCACCACCTCCCACCTACCGCTACTGTGCATGCGTGTGACGTAACCAATATGGTGGTTGTATAGAGTGTGACATAAGCTCTAAATTGAGATGACGCAATCTAAGATGGCGGCCAAGATGGCGGCTGTTGGCGCAAAAATTAAAAAAACTAGAAATTTTAAATGGTAGTTGGCGGAACCCGTCAAAATAACAAAAGCCGCCATTTTAATTTTTATAAAAATGACGTATGTATATATGGCGGTTGGTGCATGCGCAAATATAACTTTCTTAGTTTTTGGTTCAAAGGTATGATGTTTGGTGTCGTTTTACTCAGCTCGATGAGTAGAATTCACATATAAGATATGCGCATGCGCAAACCTAAGTTTTTTTAGTTTTTGATTTAGAGGTATGGTGTTGGGAGTCATTTTACTCGGCTCAATGAATGTAATTTAAAAATGTGCAAAATCAGTTAAAATAATAATACCCGACAGCCAGGCATTTAAAAAAATCCCACACGCGGAAAAGTGGCAACAAAGGACAACCTTAAACAAAAATTCCAACATGTTAAAATATGTGTAAAAGTGGCAACCTCGAACAGTCTGCAGCTGCAAATTATGAGTGACCTCTAATATTTGTGACCTCTTTCAGTCGAGCATATAAATATGTCGTGTTAGCTAGTGTTTTTCATTTGTGTTAACGCGGAAGCTTAAGTATCATAATGTATAACGGCGAGTTGTGGTATGGGAGTAAAAATAAAATAGTTGATGAAGTTAACGAATATGAATTAAAACAGTTAGTGTTGGAGATACAACAGCAAGCTTTTACAGGTGAACGTGATTCTGAAGGTGGCGATTATGAGAGTGGTCATATAGTCGAGTTATGTGACATATATTTGGGTAGTTACTGCGCTACACAATTCTTTGCTGTAGCACTCATTCGATATCTCCCGGGAGCTCCATTAAGCAAACCGTTTATCAAATATTTACCTGAAGAAGCTTAAAATCAATATAGAAGGTATTATTACGATGGAGAAACAACAGATAGTTAGTGTACACAGAAAACTGTGGTATGAAGGTAAAATTAAAATACATAGTAATAAAAAATACGAATCGAAAGCAAGACTGCTAGTGTTCAAAATATAAAAACAAACTTATAGATGAGCGCAAGTCTGAAGGTGAAGATTATGAAAGTAGACATATAGTTGAGTTGTGTGACATATATTTAGTTGGCGGCTGCTTTACACAATTCTTTGCTGTGGCACTTATCCGATGCCGACCAGAAAGGCCTTTAAGCAAACCATTTTTCAAATATTTGCCCGAAGAAGCAGCAAATCAATACAAAAGGTATTATGATGAAGAAATCGCCACACTCACAACAATGGAAATAGAAATTGCACCACCAAGTGAGGCAGAAATTAAACATGAAAAACTCGAACTGATGAGAGAAGGGTTTAATAAAGAATCCGAATTTTCCGGTTGCGATGATCTACACAAATGGAGGCCCATCTATATTATATACTACTTACGACTATAAGTATCACGGTGAACGTAGTAAATCCTTTATTTTTCTGACACGAAAACTTCACAGAACAGATGTTACCGATATATTATATACAATTTTTGGAGAATATTTTGACAATCTTCCAACCGATGCTGATTGGAATAAATATGAAAATGGGGATTGTGTCGATGTAGAGAAGTTTGTTAAAGTTTGACATAATCACCTTAAGAACTATGGAGTGTAGTACAAAATATTATAACGTATCTAGTGGTCGCAATAGATTTTTAAAATGTAACAATAAACCAATCAAACACCAGTGAGAGTGGACAGGGAAAACCTACTTAACATCAAAGTTCGCAACAGCAAGTTTAGTCTAAACGTTCTAGCGATGAAAGTTACTTGTGACTGTCTCAACATGATGTGTGATGTAAATTAAAACGATGGTCCAGAACACCAAAACAGAGGGCTGTTGTTTAACAAATATCAAGATGATAATAGGTTGCTGATGGAAACCACTTTTAACATCAAACGATCTTTGAAATTAGTTACTGGGATCAGTGTGAAGAAATGACTACAATACTTGTGAAATTTATTAACCCGTTAGCGCTGAGCGAAGAAAACCAATATATGGCATTGGAAAAGTGGGAGTTTTACGATTTTATGGATAACATACGTGCATTATATTTAAAGTGGTTTAAAAATGGAGAAAAAAGTCATGCTGTAGCTCAGTCGAATTACAGCCGAATAACTTTTACACGTATTCTAAGTGAAAAAGTTACGTGTTGGTAATTGTTTTACACATATGCATCTGAATGAAGAAGCCGTAGGAAAGCTGATGAATCATGAGACACTCGTTAAAGAAATAATTGAGTATGTGAGAAACAATTTTATTTGACTTACGACTGTTTTCTTCGAGACATCGTTCAAACATTAAGATATCTAGGTAATTCAGATGTTAGTGCAGCACAAACCATCCGAGTGATAAAAACCCTACGCAACAACACATCACCCACATGCAAGTATTACATGTCAGACTGTTTGTATTACGCTCAAGAGCAAGTGTTAACCGACAACAACCATAACAATGACTCCTCTTAAAGCAAGTTTCATCATCCTGACAGCATTATGCTAAAATGTGTTTTATATTTACAAACCACCCAATGTAAAAGAAGTAAGAATCTGTTTCGAAGACTGCATGAAATGGTCCGCTCTTACAACAACAAACCATCTACATAACGACGAACTCGTGCCATTTGCAATGTACAATATGTCCAAATGCAAGCCTGAAGTGGTGCGTTACAAACTTATGTTTCTCTTTGTTGATGGCAGCCGTGGTAAGACATCTGATTGGAGAACTCTTGTATGAAATGATTCTTACCTGTTCACCTCAAATTATATTTCCCTGTTTAAGCAACTGATTTTCTTATATACCTTGCTAAATTTATGTTGATGTACCTTTGTTTATATATATATATATATATATATATATATATATATATATATATATATATATATATATATATATATATATATATATATATATATATAAACTAAACACATGTGTTTTATTCATTAGTTAAGCACCTGTAGTTAAGATGAGATAGTGTGTATCATGCCATTACATGTGAAGAAGAGTGTATTTTATGCACACTTACGTAGTGAAACTCACAAATCAAAAGTATGTGAACCATGGCAAGTTGAACAAGTGCATATGCTAACTTAAGCTTTTAAAAACAGAGTGGCAACCTATCATATTAGCATGGTATTGACGTAAGACTTGCCATGGAAACTGTGAAACATACATTGTTTCATCTTATTGAAACTGCTTCAGCTAAACATGATGCAATTAAAATGAACTTGGAATTGTTTGGATTGTATGTGCTTCAACATAAAGATAGAAAAGAAATTAAATCATTCAACACCAAAAACCAAAATTTTACAGTTTCAACTAATTTTGAACACGTCTATCAAGATTTCGTCAAGGAAATTTACAGAAAAGCTTAAGAGTGTGCTGAAGGCGATAGTGGATGGATTTTGAAGAGACTAATGTGGTTGGAAATTAATATTAATAAATGCAGTTTAAAATTAAAGTAGTTTAAAATAAATGTAGTTTAAAATAAAAACACACATATAATTTACAACTTTGTTTGTTTTATTGGGGCATCGAATTTACAAAAGTAAACAATGATATACAAATATTTATATTACAAATACATTTTCTAGCATATCCAAAGGTATGATCCATACATAAAGGAATGTCAGGCACAAGCTTCGGACAATTCCGGCTGTTTTCCAAGCTAATTCTATCCACGTGTTCGATAATATGTTTGGTTATTATGTTTGATAATTCTTCTAAACTAACATTACCACAATTCTAGGCGTTACAATGGGGTTGGGCTTGAAGAAACTTCACTTGTTTGATTATGTCTACATGCAGTAAAAGTAACGGTGTTTCTGGTTTGAACACATAATGCCCAGTTTGGAAACCATTATAAATCACCAATTCTTTGGGTGTGTACTCGGGTAGACAAAAACCTTGAGTATCAACGACTACGAACCACATCTTGACAGTGATCGATCCAGCCTTACATCTATATTATATAGCTATAACATTAGAGAGTGGGGAGTACTCGATGATGCAAACATGTATAATTATACAGAAACATTTCGTGTGATCCGGGAAGTTCTGGTTACTTTACATTTCCAATTTGATATCTACAGTTAATGGTTTTATGGAATCGATGTACTTGGAACAATCCAACGTAAGCTACCAACATAGGATCGTTGAAATTCAATTATGTTTCTATATGCTTCTAGGTAGTTTGCCTGTCCAAGATTCAAATTCATACCTTCGTTGGGGATTTGTTTGGAATTTAAGTGAAGTATTACGTCTCGAATATCCACATGATCAAACTCGTTGATATATTTTCTAGGATTGTGGTGCCGATCCGTTTGAAAGATCACAAGTCAAGGTCGCTCAGTGTTTGAGGAAGTTTTAACAGATCACAAATCCTTGAATTACTCAGATATGGTAATTCACACATCTCTCATTTTAGAAATGGTATAGGGCTCTTTTTATCTTGAGCCATAGATTTCAACTACTGCTGTTGTATAACATTGCTGGGGTGGATATGTTTGACTTGTAATACCATATGTACAATGTTAAACTTTATAGCTTTGTCTGAAGCTGCTGCACCGCTCATAATATAGCAATTTCTATCGTTCTGAGCTCGAGTTATACGTATTAACAATCGTCTGAAAAGCACTCTTCTGTAATCTTTGAAAATATTGCATATGTAGCTGATAGGTATGGAATAGCAAAATCGATTGTTTTTTACCATTGTATTTCTTTCGATTGGATGCCAGTCGGCAGGAATCAGAGCTCGTGCATCATTGCTGTTTGATTGTAAACATGTTCGAACTGGTGTAACTATACCTGGATTTCCAACATGTTCAATAATCTGATTACACCGTTCAACAGCAATAGAGTAAAACAAATGCGCAGCCGCATTAGCTGTTACTGCAACATCTCCTGTGACACCTACTGTCTCAGTTGCACCACTAATTAGTAGACCGGCTGAAGACCAATCGTAAAAAACATCTTGCTGATAGATTGCAAACTCACATATATCGTTAATGGAATCAAACGATCTAGTTTGTGGAGCGTAAGTGTGTATTTCTTCTCGCTTGATTGACTCGTAGTGCACAGAGTCTGCGAAGATATGTAGTTTGCTCAACCTTATGACCCAAAGATTTTCTAAGCTGGATGTTCTTCAACGATAGAACCGTCTTCGATGCAGGCGATGAAGATACTGAAACTGCTTGGGTTTGATCGGTGTTATTTATTACTAACATGCCGGAGTCTTGCTCAATTGCAATATCACGATGATCTCTTTGCCTTGAAAATTCACAGGTACTGAATTCTGATCGATAGTGTTTACATTTATATGTGAAATGATTCGTATGGTGACAGGCATTAATAGTTTAGTATGTGGGTTTATGTAGACCGACATAGCCCGGATCAACCATCGGAGCAAACTCATAAACTGTATGTGTAGGTTTACCATCATGGTAAGATCAACTCACTATGTTGCATTCCAAACGAATCGTTATCACTTTAACAATGTCCACGGGCAAATCTGTTTCGTGCACCACATCTTTAATGAGAGATCTTTTTGAGGAAAAACACAATAGGGGAGCTATTAAAACATCTTCTGTAAAATCGATATCATACTTGCACTGTATCTCACATTTCAAAGTGTTGTTGTTGGCTTTAAAACTGAAAAGTTTGGTTGCATCTACTACAGTATCATCAGGTTGCAAATTATTTAACTTGAGATATATACGGGCTATTTTATTTTGGATACATCGTGCCATATCACTAATTTCATAAGCTCTATTAGGAATTATTATTTCCTGTAACGCACCATCTTTCTTCGGTTCGGCTTCTAGTGTAAAATAAAAATATAACTTATTACACCCAGGTTCTTTGTTTGGTATGGTGTTGTATGTGTGAAAATTTGTAATTGCCAACGAATGATCAAACCGAGGGTCTAACACTATCGGTGGAAATATTTACAACGACAGAGAAGACGTTTTACCTTTCAACTCGAAGGTTAGCGACATGGCTGAAACACAGAGGCTACTGTTTAAATCTTTTATATAAAATTTTTAAACATGTGACCATAATTATAAGTATTATATGTTTGATATACATCATGATTATACATTAGAGTAGTCTTTAAGGTAACGTTGCAACTCGACTGGTGGTTTCAAGTTTCCATGTGAGTCAAAGTACTCGGATATGTTACCACGTTTCCTCACGGCAAACCAATGGCTGCGAGACTCCTTATTGGTTTGTAAATTCATAATGGATTATTCATTTTTATGTAGCCCATTTCGAGGTAGATCATCTTGCATGAATACATCTCTAAAATATGGGATTTTCATTTTAAAGCAAATTTTACAAGATCTACATTTCTTAGAGGTCGTGCTGGTAAATGCATCACACGTTTTTTGGTTTGTGTAAATACAAACCATAACCACTACGTTGCTCCTTTTATATATAGACCATCATCCAAACCATTACCTTTCTTACTAACTGCAAGAGCCTGCATTGTTTGATTGTGAGATTTTGCCTCTTCCAATGTTTGTTTAGCTGACTTGACATCGTTTACAGCTTTAGCAATACCAGCAGTACCACCACTCAGAGCCCCAAGAGCTGATAGACCACCAAATATCAGAGGTAACAGTGGAGGGAAACCTCCACTTTTAGGCATAGGAATAACACCAGGTACTTTAACTTTCTTAGGACCACCAGCATTTTTGATAACTTCGCTCGCTATATGCAGTACATTTTTCACAGATGGAACTTCTTCACCCACATTTATAGCGTTTGGCATTAAAGTCAATATGTTTTTAAATCGTATTTTACCATCACACCTTACTTTTTTGCTATTACTACGTCTATGTTTGGTGGTTGTCTTTGATTTCACACCAATGCCAAGTTTTCTTTTCATTTTCATTGTTTTTGTTACACCCCAAGCAGTCACTTCTTCACGAAAACTTGCGTCTTTCGACTTGACTCTCTCCCAAGCTCAGTTTTCCAACACTTCGTCGGCTCGATGTCTATCACTCAACTGTTTTGATTGAGACTAAGGGATGTCGTGGTCTCAACAAGAACGTTCTAGAGGATTGATACCTTGATCACCTCTAGCAAGATGTTCTTTAAGTTTAGTGTCCGGACCACAAACTGATAACCAGGTATGTGTAACTCAACAGGCAATTTGTTAATAAGTGTGTTTACAAAACCCTCACCCTTAAATACCAACATTGATACTGATACTGATGTGTATTAAACATGTCGTGATTGTCAAAAATTCCGATTTAACAAAGGCAAGATATCGCAAAGGATTCGATCACTTTATATATATTTAAATTGCTGTTGAAAACCCGTTGTTAGTCTTCATGTACTTGACATACTGTAAACATGTCGAAAAAATCTAAAAGTCGTTATCGTCACCATAAATTATCAACGGAACCACCAAACATCAAACGTAAAATAGCTGATCTATTCAAGATTATTGGAAACAAATATTTAGCTTTAAAGCTTGGCAAAACAGAGACAGATGAAACATTACAACGTTTATATAAACCCATCTTAAAACCTTTGAGTGATATATCGAAAACTACAGCCTCGTTAGCAGCCGTTCGAGCAGTGGAGAAACCAATTAAATCTAAAATTGATGTAAAACCACCACCACCAAAAGAAGTTCCATTCCTTAGCGATGATGAAACGTTTGATTTGGAAGCAGAACCACCTGAACCTGAATTATGGGTGACTAAAGCTTATAGAGAAATAGATGCTGCTGCAAATACACCGGAAGCAATTTACGAACGAGCGTTAAGTTCATATCCAACTGCTGTTAAATACTATGTTGATAAATATTTCACAGAGAAACATTTAGGTGATTCAACAGATGATGGTATTACGAATGATAAAACCAGCAACATTTGGATGCTTGGCAACAAACCTATTCAATTTGTTGTTACTAACATAGATGCTAACAATAGATAAAGCCTTAAAATTCTGGTCGGCGATAGAAGATATTACGGTAATAATCACCTGTTGGAATTGATATTTTTGAGAAAACATGTTATGGCTGCTACGCAAAATTTTCAAGCTTTAGGTGACTACACAGACATTATGGAAGTTACTAGTCTTCACAAGAAAGAAAACGATCGTAAAGAAGACATCCTAAGAAACAGTTATATCAAATATCAACAAGTAATAAAACCAATTCTAGAAAAACAAAAAGGTGCTAAGGCACGATCTTCTTCAGTAACTTTAGACCGCGGTATGCCATACATGCTGCATAATAATAAACAGAAGGAATATGTGTACTGGGATGATGTGAACGAGTTGGTTGATAGATTTCGGCTTTTAATGGCTTCCCAAGCTGCCTGTAATAATGCTCATAACAATGAAATTCTGAAATTCAGTCAATCATAGAAGAACTGAAGGAAGCTCATATCATATAAAGAGCTAACTTTACACTATGCATCAGTTTCATCATGTCTATCGACAAGTTTGGTCGTACTGCTGCAAAATTCAGCAAGTTTATACATAGTAAAGTGGTTCAAAGAGAGATTTTCCCAAGAACAACCAGTGTTGATTTTGATGTGCAAAACCACAAATTGTGCAACGTTGGTGATCCAATCGATTCAGCAGATGGTGTAAATAAAAATTTGTTGATGTGTGGCTAGCTGACTATCAGAAAACTAACGATGACTATGAGAAAAACAAGAATGAAGTAACACAGAGAATAATTGCCATACTACTTGAAGCTGTGCACAAGCCCGAGTTGGAAGATTTAAAAAACAAGTTCGAAATTAACTGGAAATTTCTAACTAAAAACATAACAGCTCAAGTTTTAAAATACATTGATGTGTCAAAGAATAACAAGTTGAAGAAGTTGGGTGAAATAGACAACAAACTAAAAGAATTGCAGGACAAGTGGATACTGTTCAATCCAACATCACCATGAGTGAGCAATCTGGTGATGAGAAACAAATTATAAATGAGCTGTATAAACCAGCAAGAATTAATTTTAAACGTAGGCGTACAATAGTTAAAGGTTTAAATGACTTGTGGTAAATTGAGTTGGCTGAGTTTAAAGGCTATTATCGCGAAAACTCTGGTTACAAGTACATTTTAGTGGTTATCGATTGTTTTTTAAAGTATGTGTGGACTCGTCCACTTAAATCTAAAAATGCTGAAGAGGTGAGTAATGTGATGGAAGATATTTTAGCTAATAGTACAGCCCCCACCAGCATCCAGTCTGATCTTGGTGAGGAGTTCTACAACTCCAAATTTAATGCCTTAATGAAAAAATACAACATTAATCACTGCAGCACTTATAGCACAGCATAATAAGACCCAGCACTGAACATTGTGAGGCGGCCCTTTGATGTTGCGAGAATAGAATATTTGACCTTGCCCATATCGCTCCAGCTTAACGGACCAGGGTGGGACTCGGCATACAGTTATGCTGTTCTCGAATCACAGGCGTAATCGTTCATTTTATCGCCAGGACCGTATTATCTTTCTTAAAGCAATGTTATTATTGATTTGTATACAGCAAAATATTACGGAATTGAAACAACAATAGTTAAATATAGTCTAAAATATAGTGTTAGTAATAGGAATATAAATGCCATAGATTAGATCCTCGTGAATAGCATCTCACATTTAGACATTTTAAAGTATATTAAATTATTTGGTCAAAATTTATAATAAGTTTGCGTCCATCATAAAATTAATTCAATCTTAAAATTCAAATTAAAAAAAAAGTCTGAAAGTGAGCTCTGATATACTTTGCTATAAAATAATCTTCTTAATCAAATTTAGCTAAACAGAATAATAAAAGTGTGAACGCAGCAAGTGCTTATGTGCGCGAATTTTCGTAAAATTGTTTTAAATCGCAAATTTACAGAAAAAATTTGTCTGATGAAACTTGTTCACATGTTGCCTTCACAATGGATTCGTTATATGCCAAAATTGAGGATACAATAACAAATATCACATGTTGTCAGGTTTTTACGTCAAACAAGATATACTAGGTGTACTTTAAGGCGAAGAAAGTGCGTGCTCACAAAAAATATTTAAAAGTACCTATACATGTGTATATGTGTGTGTATATGTATATATATATATATATATATATATATATATATATATATATATATATATATATATATATATATATATATATATATATATATATATATATATATATATATATATATATAATATATAACCCACATAGGCTTAGCCGTTTGTAAATATATAAATTAATAAACGAGTAAATGAACATATAAAAAAGTCTGGACGCAGCAAGTGCGTTATGGTAGCGAATTCTCGTAAAAATGCTTTTAATGGCAAATATGTCTTGTTTTTAAAAGAAGGACATTTTGTTGGCAGTATAACCTATATATTAGCAACAATCTACCGTATTTCATTAAAATAACTTTGTTGTTTCAAAAAGTACAAGCCGAAAATTAACTTTAAAAGTTGCAGAAAAAAACTGGTCTGATTTTCCTGGCCAACGAACATCTTTAAGCTGTTTACACACCTGCCAGGATATAATAATTTACAAACTGCTTTGGGACCAAAATTGAAAAAAAAAATATGAAAATTTGCAAAAATTTCTTTTACGGAAATCACCATTTTTTTACAGAAATTGACTTAAATAATGCCCCAATAAATTATATTTTTCACAAAAATTCGACAACTTTTTTTTTACAATAACTTACTAAACATTTATTATTAATTACCAACATATCATAAAAATCCTAGAAAAATAAGTTCCACAGAAACACTAAAAACATTTCTACGAAAACTTTTTAAATTCAGCCACTATTTGAGCGTGCCCGTATACGGCAGCTCGATTTTTTCGACGAATAATACAAACAAAAAGCTCTCTGAATACGTCATTTCCATGGGGCTCCGCTATCTATTAATAAAATCGCCGTTTCACAATTTGTGATATGTATTTGAAATATGTGCCAAAAACGTGAAACGTTGCAAAACAATTTAAATAACTCAAAAACGATGAACAATATCAACTTTTTTTCTTACAAACATGCATTATAATTCGCTGTAAAACACAAAAAAGCAATAAAATAAGGGGATGTTCTGTTAAAAAAAAGAAAGTGTGTATCACCAACGACTTATGGGCCACCCTGTGATTGTCAAGATAAGTTAATAAGATGCAGCTCGAGATACCCTATAATTAACGTATTTACTTTTTTGTCATATCTTGTAAAATAACGGATATATTGAGCTTTGCCGTAGAAAAGCGTCACCCTGTATATATGCAAAAAGCCAAAAACTGAAACTGACCCCGTATATGGGTTTTTGGGGTTCTAGTTCGCGCTCATTTAAAGAAACCTTTTCAAAATTCATAAGTCGCGGTATTCTCAATAACGAATTTTTTCTACGAAAATTTGCTAAAATATAGACTATTAAACCATAAACTATATAGCTAAAACTACTGCCGAAGCATCACAGAGAGGGTCTATTTGAAATGGATTATCTGAAAACATTTTAGTAAAATGAAGGACAATCATGGTTGAAGCTGAATCTTAAGGCTTTGTAAGACACACTTCTTACGACATATCGTCGACATATTCCGTATTTTTTCCAAATTCGTTGTCTGAAAATTGCAAATTTTGACGTTTAAATCGCGACTTGGACGTTTGAAGAAAAATTATCAAATTTTCAAAATAGATTTTCTACCATTTCTTGGCGTGTTTGCGTCAAGAAAACTTAACCGTTGGTTGTAATATTCAATTGGTTTTGTTAACCACACAGAATATTTTGTTCTTATGCTTTCCTCTGATCACCAGTGGCACCAATTTTTTTTTTAATACCTATAACTTTTTTTTCTTTAAACTTAGAGATCTGAATTATATCATGTAGGGTAAGTTAGATAGTAGAAACGTATATCCGAAATTTAGTTGTCATAGCTCTGTTATTTTCGGAGATACAACAATTTTCCAAAAGAAAACTCAAAATTTTTCCGGAAAAACTGGTTTGATTTTCCTGGGTAACGAACTTATCCAAGCCACGTACAAAAGGACGGTACGTACCAAATTTCATTAAAATCGGCCCAAACAGATACGTGAAGTATAAAATGACAAAGATCCCATATTGTCATGTGTTTATATCCATCAACACATTTAAAATTATATAATCTTAACCTGCATACGCTAAGCCGTTTATAAATATATAAATTAATAGATGAGTAAATTAATATATAAATAAGTAGAATTAAACTAATTATAAATGAAGAAGCTTTTCTTAAACAAGTGTACTCAAATATCAAAGTGTTTAACAAAAATAAATTTAAAGTGGGCAATGTTTACGTCTAACCAAAGCTAAAACATTTGAAAAAGGTCAACCGAATTGTTTAAAATCACAAGGATTCACTAAACCAATCCAGTCACCTATTTAATAGCAGACATGCAAGGCAAGCCTATCGGTGGAGGATTTTATGAAGAAGAACTACAAAAGACTTTATCTTCTGACATGTATTTAATTGAAAAAGTGTTAAGAAAAAAGGTACCAAGTCATATGTGAAGTGGCTTGGTTTTGATAAAACCCATTTGGGTTAACACTAAAGGCATTAAATAATTTGTATTATGATAATTTATATTAAAATAAAACAAATATTGAAAAATATGTTTTTTATTTAAACCCAATCAACAATAAGTTAATAAAACTCGAAAGTCTTCTTTATTAACAAAATTTATGAAACATCACATAAATATAAAATGTTAAAAATCAGCAAATGTATTTTTTTTAAATTCAAACCTAATCAACTTTAACAAAGATAAGAATACTAAAAGTAAATAAACAAATACATTGTTTTTAAAAAACAACAAATTTCTTTAAACCTAAACACCAAAAAACATAAAAACAGTCTAGGTACAAACAGTAGTAACGTTTGAATAAATATATGAATAAATAAAAACAGCTGCGGCGCGTGGCTGTTCCGACCTGACGTTCCCGCCACCACAGGGTGGAGAGGTCTAACCTTAGATGACGTCATCGCCATACCGCCAGCACTGCGCCTGCGCGCAGTGTCGTCACAGTGACGTCACAGGGCGGAGGGGTCTAACCTGAGATGACGTCCTCCAAGGTTAGACCCCTCCACCCTGACTGGTGAGATGATTGGTCTGATGAATGATTATTGGCAGGTCAGAGGTGTGCAACTAACCTGAAAACCTGAGATGCTGGTGAGATGATTGGTCTGAGGAACGATTGTTTCGTGAACAAGGTGGATTCATCAGAGGATGAATGAGTGAAGAAGACTTAGGAGGATAAATGTATGATCTATGGAGATGGTTCCATCGGAATAGATTATGAGATACATTTAAAACGATTGTTTCGTTAAATAATTTCATAAAAATTCGTTAGCATGGATAGCTGTCTGTCGTGCTACACACTTGTCCAACACCTGTCTGTCCTGTAAGACAGCTGTCTGTCCTGCTAGACAGCTGTATATCCTGCTAGATAGTTGTCAGTCGTTGGTTGTACCTTGTAGAGATTGGTCTGCTTTTGGCTACCATAATATAGATGCATATGTGATCATGAGTTTTATCATAGTTTGGTATATCCTAAACGTGGATGTATCATAATAAAAGGTTTGAACGACTTGTGGCAGATTGACTTAGGCGAGTTTACATACTATCATCGAGAAAATTCTGGCTACAAGTACATTTTAGTGGTTATAAATTGTTTTTCAAAGTATGTGTGGACTCGTCCACTTAAATCTAAAATGCTGAAGAGGTGACTAAAGCCATGGTCGATATTTTAGCTAAAAGTACAGCGCCCTCTAACATTCAATATGATCTTGGCCGAGAACTCTATAACTCTAAATAAAACAGCTTAACGAAAAATACAACATTAATCACTACAGCACTTATAGTGCGAAGAAGGCTACAAAGGTGGAAAAAGTCATACGTACCTTAAAAGAAAATATATATAAAAATTTTAACTTATTTGGTTCCTACAAATGGTTTAATCCAGTACCTGATGCCACGGCTGCCTACAACGCTACTGTTCATCGCACAACTGGTGTAAAACGCCAAGATGTTAATAATAAAAATGAAGAGACTATTCTTAAACAAGTCTACTGAAATATTAAAGTGTTTGATTAGATTAAATTTAAAGTGGGTGACGTATATTTCTTGGATAAATGCAGATGATAAATACGCTTATATTTAATGTATTAATGTACTTAGAACAAAAGTCTTTGTTAAAATTTGTTTTTAATTTTTTTCCATATGACATATATATTACAATGAAACTCAGTAAACAATTAAAAATTATGACGTAAATCAATAATATCCTGAATAAACAGGTGCTGTGGTACATGTGCTATCTGTAGATCGTTTCTATTCGTCTTAATGTATTTTATTTCGGTCTTGATTCTATTAAAGAGATTTATAGAATTTGGATCATACAACATGTTTAGAACCACTTCGGAATCGGGATTTTTATTTTTAAAGTTCCTAACAGCTCTTCGAAAACTTTTCTTCTGCGTTCTCACTGCATGATATGGGTATGTAGCGTCTTTCTCATTTCTCGAAAGTAAACCAAACAAACATATTTTTCCTGGGTTACTTGGTTTTGGGGATATATCTTCGAGATGTTCTGTCACTTTAGCATTTGTTTCTCGCATACGCTGCACTTCGTCATCTATCTCCATTAATTTTACTTCAATTTCTTTAATTATCCTTGTATTTTTGATTAAATTCATTTACGAAAAAATAAAAAATAATTTGGTTGCCCTTTTCATAGAAAAGATTGGATATCCAACAAGCCAAATTTAATATCAAATCTTTGCAAACATATGTAGCAGATATTGAGTCGTTTTCAATCTGCGCTCTGTCAATGTTTCCCAAGTATGTAGCAGTTATAGGTACTAAGTCGACTCCTTCTGCTGGAACATTTGGGGAGCCGGTATTCCGGCTCCCCAAATGTTCCTTTAACTTACTGTTGTAATGGACAATCAGCTCTTTAGTTTTTTCTTATTTTCCAACCAATGTCTGAATCTTTTTTCACCACTTTTACACAATTTTGTTGCACTGAAATAACCAGTGTTCTTATCAATAATTAATTGAAAGTCTCCAAATAAATCATACCAAAAGTTGTCTTTAATTTGCTGGTAACACACATCACTCTAATGTAGCCATTTGAACATATAGAGCAGACTAAAGCACGTCTTACTTCTACAACTAAATTTTTGAATGAGCTTACGGATGTGTACGACAATTTATAGATGTTGACACCACTCTACGGTTTAAAACTGTGCTTCTTAATATATGTTTCACACGTCTTACTTAACTAATAAATAAAACATATGTGTTCAGTTTTTGTATATTTATTAACAAACATGTTTACGATATATATCTTTAAATACATTGTTAAATTTAAAACAAAAGTACATTAACATAAATATAGTTAGATATACAAGCAAACCAGTTGATATAAACAGAAATATAATTTGAAGTGAACCGATATGAATCAGTTAATATGAGGGTTCTCCAATCAGATGTCTCATCACGGGTACAGTTATCAAACAGGAACATAAGTTTATAGCGCATCATATCACTCTTAATTTTGGCTATGTTTTATGTTGAAACTTTAAGTATCTCATCGTTGTTTAGGTATGTTGCTGGAAGACTAAACCATTTCATACAGTTATCGTCATCGAAACAAATTCTCACTTCTGTAACATTTGGTGGTTTGTAGATATAAAACATATTTTGGCTTAGGGCGGTCAGAATATGGAAACCTGCTTTAAAATGAGCCATTGCATATCGTGTGTATTTCTTTAAAACGATTAAGTACTTGCTTCTTTGCAAAGTGTAAGCATTCTAACATACAAACTCGGAATGATTATTCATAGTCTTTTAACATGACTTTTATGAGTTTTACAACCTCCTCGTCACACGGTAGCTCCTTCTTATTAACGCATTTGAGAACATCAGCAACACAATAGAGGAAATCACTAAGTCGAATATCACACTTAAAATTACTTAGAAACTTCACCTTTTCGTTGATGATTTCAACTAGATCTAGTAGCCGTTGAACTGCTTCTTCAGTTAAATAAAAAACAACAATCATCTGAGATTGATATACCTTTACTGCTTAGTACTTTAATTGGTTTGACGATACATACTCCAATATTTTTAAGTTTGATCTTATTACCTTTGGTAAAGTACTCTTCAGCTGCTTTTGTCAGTGTTGAAATAACATACCATTCCCATGAGCTAGATGGGATTGCTATATTTGGACTTGGTGTATATAGGCTTGTATTTACAATTGTAATTATTGGAATCACTCCAGCCGCTTTTGATATACCAATTGCAACACTTAGAGCTGGAGTAATTGTATACCTTGTTTCTAGCAGCATTCTACTTTCTTGATTAATCTCACTAATATTCTGTCGCAGAGCTGCATCAATTTGACCCCAATAACAATATTCACAAACATCGTTAGTAGCAGGTCTGATGATCTCAGGGCCATCATTTTCATCTATATCATACCGTTTTCTCTTATGTTCTGAATAGAATCATTACTATCATCGTACATCATGTTGATACAATTATAATTACGTACACCGAGTATCTTCAACATTTTCATTTGAACTGACCTTATTGCTGCATGGTTTGTTGTTAAATAGGTTTCTCTGCACTCTTCCCCCCTCTTCATTTACTCTCGTTGGTTGTATTTTTCTGCTTGGCTTCTGTGTAAACTTTAAAAATCTATTGCGATCACTTGTGATTATCTCCATAATAATATTTCAACTGTAATTATGATTAAATGTACTGGCCATTTATACGTTTCAAAAAGCACAGTAATTGCATGGCTCTTTAACATGTGTACCTAAAATACATTAAGTTATATGTTATTTTGCTTATGTTTGTCTTTTTTACATAATTTCTTGTGGGATATAATCACACATTCAATAAAACGGTCGGCCTGTTTTTTATATCATGTAGAGTTTACCAGCATTTTCTATTCCGAGCGTGCTCAGACTTGCAAAACCGCAAACATCCGGTGTATGTTTACTTCGATTTCATCAAGATTGGCACCATGTTGCCAAATTTGGTTTCTACTCGTCGAGACGAGTAACATGATACCAAACACTATACCTCTACGTCTACTATTAATAAAGTTGCTTTGCGCCGCCTCCAACACCGCGTCCGGCGGCGGTATATACAATTTTTGTATTCTACTCATCAAGACGATTACCATGATACCAAACACTATACCTCTACGTCTACTATTAACAACGTTGAGTTTCCGCATGCGCAAATATCATATTTCAATTCCACTCGTCACGATGAGTAACATGACATCAAACACGTAGGCACTAACTTAAAAACTAAAAAAGTTGGTTTGCGCATGCGCAAACCGCCATCTTTGCGTACGTCACATTACCAACAGTCAAAATGGAGGGTTCTCTTATTTTGACAGATGGTGCCACATGTCAACTAAACATTTAAATTTCCCGCGTTTTTCACTTCCGTCGGCCATCTTGGACATCATCTTAGATTACGTCATCTCAGGTTTGTCTTCTATTGACTCTCCTTTGAGCGATGTTACCATGACGTCAATCGGGCGCTTCGCGCCGGCACAGTAGCCTGGCGGAAGTCTCAGAACTCTCCATCTATACCTACTCACTTTTGGCACATCCAGATTACAGATGAAACATTTGAAGCTTCTCGCTGCCTTTTTAGTTCGTTTTCGTTGCCGTCTTTCGCTTCACCCCACTAGTTGATGGATCTGTTGACGGTGGCGCTGATGATGATGAAGATTGTGTGGTTTCTAAATCAATACAAAATCAATCAGCAAAAATAAATTAAATTGAATTTAATGAGAGATAAAATAAAAATTAAGCACTGCTCGAATCAATGTAATGAGAAAAAAATTAAATTTTAGCACCGCCCGAATCAATGTAATCAGAAAAATTAAAAATTTTGCACTGATCTAATCAATGTAATCAGAAAAAAATTTAAAATTCAGCACCGCTCAAATGAATGTAATAATATAAATTCAGCACCGCTCGAATAAATGTAATGAAAAATATATAACAATTCGGCACCCCTTGAATCAATGTAATGATAAAAAATTAAAATTCGGCACCGCTCGAATCAATGTAATGATAAAAATTTAAAATTCGGCACTGCTCGAATCAATGTAATTTCCTAAAAGAATTCGGAGCTACACAATAAACAAAATAAAAATTCGACACCCCTCGAATCAATGTAATTAGAAAAAATAAAAATTCAGCACCGCTCAAATTAATGTTATTTCCTAAAATAATTTTTTTTTTTGGCGATATTACACAATAAACAAAATAAAAATTCGACAGCTATACCAATTCAGTTATGAAATCAAAATTCAGCGCTGTTCGAATAAAATTAAACTATATATGTTCCTAAATTTTTTCTTGTTATTAATGTTTCATTATTTGTCGGTGTTAGGCAATAAAATAAAAATCAATGCCTCAACAGTTACGAAATAAAAATTCGGTGTTCAAATAAAATCAAAGAACCTAAATTCTTATATTTAATTAAAATATACTTACGATTATGGTATTTCTTTTTATGTTTCGGGAGATTATCCAACTGCAAGAAGGAGGATCGACATTGGGAGCAAAAGAATAACTTCGACTTAGGGTCGCAGTTGGCCGTATGCCTTTGTAGAGCATCTTTTCTCGCATACTTTTTGGAACACTGTTGGCATTTGAAAAGACTCATGATTATAGTATTAATACACACAGTATTAAATTTTTCGCGAGACTGAATTGCTTATGTTCCTACCTGCCTTATATAGTGCGTGTTTCTTGTTTGTTTTTCAACGAACAAAGATTTGCGTGGGTTGTGACAGTTTTAAAGCAAACAGAAGTTTTACAAAACGTAAAAGAATTTTTTAATTAGCAGCTGCGAATTAACTATAACATCCGGTGTTGGTTTACAAAACAGGCACACGTGTTGTTTTTCTGTAAAGTTGCAACCTAATTAGCATAATAAATGTTTTCAACAACACATAGCAATTATATTTAACCTTGAGTGTTTTAATGCATTTCTACATATATTATTGGAAACAAAAAAAAAATCGTTATGAATTTGTTTCAATATTCCTATTTATAAAAATTACTGAAGTTAGGTATTAATAACAATATGGTTTTGTATATTCAATTAGAAGTTAAAAATATATTCAAACAGTTCCAGTTGAAAAATCTTGAAAACAACATATTTATTGAGTACATTTGGATGTTTTACGTTGACCTACTTCGCTTAATAAATATTTTCATACAACTTAAAATAACGAAATAAGCTAGGTGTTTCTTAATATTGAAAAAAAAACAACATTAAACATTTAAACCGTCTATTACATATTTGCATTTAAAAACTTTTTAAAATTACATATTAGTTGGCTTAAACTAACATTATGTTATGTATATTCCTTAGCAATTACAGGATATACAGCGTGTTTGTATGTTAAAAAATTATATATAAATAATTCTTTTCGGATGCTGCAGATAAACTCTTGGAAATCTGGATACGATTTTGTTTCGTGTTCATTAATGGGATTTGAAATGGCTTCAGAAATATTTTTCAAACTCCCCAATTCCTGTACACTTATATCAAAATTATTTGGATATCTCTGCTTTTGATGTACAAAACTAAATCGAACGTTTTTTCTGGGTAGCGTAAATACTTGGTAGATAGACATAATATAACCCAATGCGTCACCATTATTTTCTTGTAAGTTTTTGAGTTTCATATGTGGCTGTTTGAAATTGCTTATGTCTGAGAGCACCACATTTGATAATTCTTGAAACGTTGCAAAATTGAACATCAACATTTTATTCAAATTGGTTTTTCGTAATAATACTACTGGATTGAAATTATAGGGTAGACATAGATCTACAGTAACACAGTTAGATGCACTTTCCATCAAATAGAATGTTTTTTATCTAATAACCTCAAATCTTCTAATGTTGCTGGTTTATTCATAATTTTCTGCTCCAAACTTAACAAACACTGTGTAAATACTTCATCTTGTGGATTGGTAGAAGTTGGTAATAAAAATTCATCTATTATGCTCTAAAGTGGATCATTCAGTGTTGTATTAATTTCTAACGAATTACTACATTCTGGAAACTCGATTCTCACAATTGTATTTTCCAGCACTCTTACTTTTGTTGAATTTTTTACACTACACATATTTTTCTCCTTCTATTTATTACCGACATAACTGCAAATTTCTAACAAAACTGAACAATTAAACAAGAATTCTCGGCTTTTTATACTAGCGAGCTATTAATATTATTATTCTTATTGGTTTAAAATGTGTGTTTGTTAAAAATAATAAGGTCACATATATTAGAGGACACTCACAATTTGCAGCTGCAAACTGTTCAAGGTTGCCACTTTTACACACACACATTTTAACATGTTGGAATTTTTGTTCAAAGTTGTCGCCTTTTTTTCACTTTAATGCATGTGGAAGATTTTTAAAATGTCTGGCTGTCGGGTATTATTATTTTAACTGATTTTACACATTTTTAAGTTCTATTCATTGAGCCTAGTAAAATGACACCAAACACCATACCTCTAAACCAGAAACTAAAAAGTTAGGTTTGCGCTTGTGCATATGTTATATTTTAATTATACTCATCGAGCCGAGTACAATTACACCAAATCATACCTCTAAACCAAAAACTAAAAAAGTTAGATTTGCGCATTCGCTAACCGCCATTTTTACATACGTCATTTTTATAAAAATTGAAATGGCGGGCTTTCTTGTTTTGACAGGGTGCACCAACTACCATTTAGAATTTAATTTTTTTTGAATTTTCGTGTCAACAGCCGTATTACGTCATCTCAATTTAGAGGTTACGTCACACTCTATACAGCCGCCATATTTGCTTCGTCACACGCATGCTGAGTAGGTGGGAGGTGGGAAGTGGCCTTAGAATGCCCCATCTCTACCTACTTATAGGGAATCAAAAGCTCTTTTCAACAAGCTATCAGGTGACTCCTATTTGAGCAATGACACCGCCTGGGATGGTAACGTTTGGGCTATACTTTTTGCGTCAAAAGTTGTCCCCCTCACAAGCAAATTTAACGTGTTTCAAGTTTTTTGACAAAATCTTCCCCTGGTAGTTATGGCTGCCAGCTCGTTTTCAACGAGGTATCATATATACAGGGTCGCTGATAAGTCTGGAAACGGTCGATTATCCGGGAAAATATACAAGGTGTCGAAAAAAGTTTTATACAAAAGTTTTTGGGTTCTTCAATGTCTACTAGGCGGTGATAATTTCATTTATACAGGGTTGGTCATACAGGCGTGGCACACCAATATTAATTTTTTTTTAATGGAACACCCTATATATTATTCGATATTTCAATCCTTCTCTTAATTTTGAGCAACATTTATCAGAAGCATGATGTACATAAACTCAATCGTTTCCGGGTAAAAAAATAAATAAAAATAAACGCTACTGTTTTTAAAATCTATTGGATGAAGAACAAAAATAAATGAAAAGTGGAATATCTCTTGAAAACAATCTGTGAGTGTGAAAAGAACCGGTTGCGATGTTTTTAACATTGTTTGGAATCCTATTTTATAAGATGTTCAAAGTGTTCTCCATTGACCTCCTGACAATAATGAATTCGCTTAACACAACATTGCACTGCATTTACAAGAGCGTTTTGAGGAATGTTATTAATTTCATGCACAATCCTTGCTTGCAACTCTTCAATATTCTGCGGTCTATTTTGGTAAATTAAATTTTTTACATGACCCCACAAAAAAAAGTCAAGCGGCGTCATGTCGGGAGACCTAGCTGGCCATTCAATAGTTCCCCTGCGCCCTATCCATCTGCCAGGAAAGGTTTGATTCAGATATTCCCGTACCTCAATTCCAAAATGAGGGGGTGCCCCATCCTGCTGAAACCATATTTCTTCCGCTG